>PVHY01022255.1:0-22670 GCA_004024945.1 Uropsilus gracilis
TGCTCTTTTAAGAAAACAAGTCAGATTTTGTACGATGCTTTCTGAAACCGCCGCTGCCACCACCAGGCAGCCCTCCAAGGTGGTTTTCCATCAGGCACGATGTGAATTCCAACGTCTCTCCACGTCTTGGCGCATCCTGGGGGATCTGGGCACCTCAGCAGGGCCTGATTCCACTTCCTGTCACTGTTCCTTCTTACGTCTCACTTGCCTTGGCCTTCCTGCTCTTCCAGAGATGCACCAAAGCCAACTTCCACCTCAGGGTCTTTGCCTGTGTGGTTCCTCTTGGTGACAATGTGTTCCCTGGGGAGGTGAGTGGCAGAGTCACATGGGTCAGATGCTTCCTTTCGGGAGCGCTTCCATCAGAACCTTGTCCAAATGGTGACCTCCAAACTCTGCCCGTCAGTTGTCTTGCTCCGGTTTCCTCTCCAAGATCTACGATCCAGAATGTCGCTGTGGATTTCTCCATGACTCGTGCGTCCCCGCCGTGGGTGGAAATCACAGGGGGGGTGAACATTTCTAGCTCCCATTTCCCGCTTTACCAGAGCCACAATGGTAGTTCAGACAGCAGGCAATCAACACACATTTGCTGGGAGAATAAACGAGTGAATACATTCTTCCCAGATTTAAATGTCTTGCAGCTCGGGAGTAATTTTCCCAGCTTGGGAGCAAGAACAGGGGACACTTAAACAATCAGCTTAACCTGGCAGGCCCCTGCGTCTCCTGGTGGTATCTGCTGAGGGCGCCACATACCTTGTGGCTGAGGTGTCTCTGGGGCAACTTCAACTCCAGGCCTGGGAATGTCATCAAATAAAGATCAAAACAGCTGGGTTAAAGGGGTGGGGGAGGGCCACCTGGTCCACTCTGAGAAGATGACATTCTACTGTCTTTGCATCTTGAGTTGTGGCTGAAAAGTGTTCTGAGGGGGCTTTGCAGGGAGGGGTGTGTGTGTGTGTGTGTGTGTGCATGTGTATGCGTGCAAGGGTGTAGCAGGCACAGTTTTTCCAGTGACAGAGCGTTGTTTCTCATGTTTGAACCTGACGCGGGAGCATTCACTCACTGCCCTACTGTGCCATCTTCCCTGGCGTGTCTCCACGTCAAAGGAGGACAATGAGGAGACACAGAGCCCTAAGAGGATTGTTAAGTGCAAATATAGAAGAATCAGGAAAACCTTAAGCTCTGTCCCTCTTTATCCAGTGGATGGAAGTCTGTGAGAGATGCAACGCTGAGCCGGTCTGACTTCGGAGCCAGAGAGACAGCACCCAGAGAAGATACCGCTGCTGAGGAGGAATGTGGATGGGAGATTCTTCCCAGGGGAGATGCTAGCCAGAGGGTCATCTGAACACACACACATACACACGTACGCACATCTGCACATATGCAGAATTACACACACAGCTACATGGTCACGTAATACACAGTCATACACACAGGCACGTACACTACAGTCCCTTATCCGCTTCCACGATCACGCACAGTTGCACATAGTATAGTCACATATGCAGCTACACATACGGTGACATACACATCTATACACACACACATCCACATCCACACATCCACAGGGAGTTGAGGTGTTCTGCAGGGGAAGGAAACTTCCTTCCCTCAGGTATTGACCTGAGCTTATCAGTAGCCGGTGGCTGTATCTGTCTCCCAAAACTCACTTTGAGCTGCAGCACTTTAGAGTCAGAGGGTCTCGGCCCCCTGACTGCAAAATTATCCTCTTTTCATGGCCCCACCCTGCCCCCACGATGTGCTGAAGCTTTGCGGCCACCCTCCTTCCCTCCTGGATTCAGGACGAGTAGCTGCCCTGGGCTGAGAACAGGAGGATGAGCAGACGCTGCCTGTGGGATTTTTGTGGTGCTGAAGAGGAGGAAGAAGTGGCTTGCGAGTCCCTCCAGGCCGCTTGGCAAGGCTTCCCCAAACACCCTGTTAACCTTTCAAGATGCCCTTTTAGACAAACTCTGCTTCACCAGGAAGCGCCAACAGGATCTGCACAGTGGCACATGTTACGAATATGTCCCCGGGACAGAAGGTGGCCTGTTTTTCCTGGTTGGAGACCAACTCAATATTGTCCTTGTGTCAGAGGTCACGTGAACCCACCGGTTTCTGCCTGTTGTCTTTTCAGCGGCTCCGGTCGCGGAGACAGTGTGGCTGCTGAGTTGCCACTTGCCAGCCTGGCAGAGCCCGGACCCCAGCCCGCCGCCCTCTTCCCCAGCCCTGTTCTCCATCCGTCTGCGGTATCCACAGGCATGGACTGTCCTCTGGCCGAGCCTAGGGGCTCTGCTTCCCATTTGGATGATTCCTGATGGAAGCCCCGCAGTGCCCCAGGGGCTCTGTCCACCTGAGGGACACCAGTGGAGGCTCCTTCCCTCTACAGTCTGCCCCCAGCCCTGGACACGCTTTGCAAGAACTTAGACAAAGCGTTGCTGTGAGAACAAGGATGCTTCTGCACACAGTCTGTTTTTTTTTAATTTTTATTTTTGCATATTTTACAATATGTGATTGAGTAACTGCTGATCCCCATGGGAATACCCCCCCCCACACCACACCCACATCTCCCCTGGTCTCTTCGCCTCCTTTCTTTTTGCTGTTTGTCCATGTTTAGCCCTTTAGTCTTTTTTTTTTTTTTCTTGATCCGTTTCCTGGTCCTTGGTGAGGGTGCGATTTCCCGGGACTTGGTAGAACGTGCTGTTTATCCTTCCTGTACTGCCTTCGGAGCACCTTTGGTCTTGGTGGGTCTCATCTCCGCAGTTTGTGCCACGTTTTGTTGCTCCCTCAGTCATGCTTCAGGTCTTTGGCTTTGGGGGCATGACTCCACCGTATATTTTGGAAGAGCAGATCCTCGCAGGGACAGCCATCAGCTGATGGTAGGTCTCCTCCCCTGGGGCTTTTTTGTGGGGCCACTGCCATTAGATGAGCCTTTTTGTTTTTTTTTTTTTTTTGAGACTAGGTCTCACTATTTTTGCCCATGGAACCGCAGGCTACTGTTGCCCGGGGTACCACGGACTCAAGCCATCCCTAGCCTCAGCTTCCCAGGTAGCTGGATTTACAGGCGCGCTCACCACACCCAGCTATTTAGGGCTAGGTCTCGCTGTGTTGTCCCGAGCAGGTCTCAGACCGCGTTCCCTAGCCCCAGCTGCTTCGTAGGTTGATGATTACAGGCACGAGCCACCGTGCCCGGCTTTCAGCGGTATCTTCCCTCTAAACAAAGAGGGTGTGCAGTGCCCTTACTGACAGCTTCTCTGTGCCAAGTTTTTGGTCACAGCTCCTCGGTGACATTGTAGGCGTCATACTTTGTTTGTTCTCCCAGTTCAGTGCGTGTGGTGCTCACCTTGTTCCCCTTGAGTCCTGCCCGGGTGGCGCATTTTAAGGGACTTTCCACCAGTATCTCACTCATTTGGTTTCTGTGGATGAATAATTGCCTTAAGATATCACTTCTGATTATGCTCTCATGTTGAAGGCAGAGCCAGAGGAGACTGTGCACACAGTCTTCATTCCACCCCACCGTGGGCAGCCCTGGTTTGCCCAGAACTTTCTTGTGTTGGCTCTGGAAGTCTTATGTCCTGGGAGAGCCTCAGTCCTGGGCAGACTAGGGTGGGGACCCCTCCCCCCACCTCCTGTATCAGCTTCTAGCTCCAAATAGCTTGTAGCTTCCAGATCCCCTGCAGGACTCCGATGCCCGGGAAGGAGCGTTGCTGGAAAGGACCACAGCTACCCGCTCAGAATGGCCCACTTCCTTGGAGCTCAACTTTTCAGTCTCCACTAGAACCTTTGCTATTCTGGGCTTTCAGCTCAAGAGGGCAATATGGGCCTGCTTGTCTGCTTTGCTCCTCTCTGTGAAATACATGAACAGAACAGAAAAGAACCAACAACACTGTAGCAAAAAGAGAGGGGCTACTTTATTTTAAGTGTCTCTCTCCCGCCCCTCTTTTCTTTCCCAGCCAGGCAAAAGTGACAGAACAAAGACTTAAGAATACTTTTATTGAAGAACCATTGGTTCGTACTGTTCTGGATGCTTCAGGTGGAAGCATTATTATCATCTGTGTGCTATCATCGTCACCCCAAGCCTACTTCCCATCCTTCTTACAGTCGATGCCTTTCCTGCCTTTGCCTTCCCAGCCCTCATCGACACCGGTAACCTCTGTTTTGTTCCTGCCAGCTAGGAGTTGGTTTCTGTTTTGACAAGGACTTTTCAAGATGATCACTTAGGAACTTCTCTGTCTATGCTTCCTCCCACTCCAGATACTCTGCTGCCACTGCTGAAATAGTTTGAACTTAGCCTTGACTTTATCCCTGAGCTCCTGGGCTTCCCTTGAAGGGGATCTTTGCAATTAGATCTCCTTATGGTGCATTTTATTTTATTTTTTTGAGACTAGGTCTTGCTATTTTTGCCTGTGGAACCACAGGCTCTCATTGCCCGGGGTACCACAGACTCAAGCAATCCCCAGCCTCAGCTTCCCAGGTAGCTGGGATGACAGGCACGCGCCACCTCGCCCAGCTATTTTTTGGAACTAGGTTTCGCTACAGACCCCAGGAGGGACTCGAACCGCGATCCCTAGCCCCGGCCGCTTCATAGGCTGAAGCTTACAAGCACGAGCCACCGTGCCCGGCCTTACGGTGCATTTTAAACCACTACCCAAATCAGCTTGCCCTTCTGGTTCTATCTCCATTTCCCTAGCCCCCCCCCCCCCCGGGGGTGAGAACTGGCACCTCTGCTTTATGGGAAGCAAGATAGACAGAAAGCTGGACCAGCCAGCTGTCGCTTGTATGGAGATCTCCCAAGCGATGCCCACTCACTCCCTTCTTTCCTTCTTGACCACATTCACTCAGACCCTTAACCAATTTCACTGCGATGGCCGATGGCCGGAGTAGCTTCTCGCTGCTGTCTCTGTTTCGTATTTCACCCAGTTCTTCGATGCTGACTAACCACAGCTCAGTCACCCCTTGTAAAGGGTGCTTGCATGAGCCCCTCCTTTGCTCACGATTCTGCACAGCTCTCTTCCCGGATGAGACATTTAAACCTTCTCCTTCTGGCATTCGAGGTCTTCCCCAGGTCACCAGCTTGCAGTTACCGGTTCACCCTTTCACTGCATCCTCTTGGCCCTGTTCCCTCAGGTGGGCTCCTACCAACCCTGAAAGGTGCCCGGCTCCTCCTTCCCACCCCCCAGGTGCCCTGGTACACTGGCCATCTCCATTGCCCGAGGCAACAGCCTTCTTGAGAGGTGAGTTTTGCACACTGTGTGAAAACGTATCCTATTCCAGTCTTTGTGAGAACTGATGTGTGGTGGCAGGTGTGGTAATTACACCTGGTGGTGGGGGGGAGGGGTCCTGCTGTCCCCAAATACAATGATGAAAGGCAGCATTTCTTCAATACAATTTTCTTTGAAAAAGGTCAGACGATGTTGTAGCAAGCCTGCGGAGCCCTTTGGACCGTGCCTTTCTTACGGGACCTGCTCCACGCAGCTGCGCTGTTACATTCTGCCTTCTCATGCCCGTGGGGTGTGGAGAACCACGAAGTAATAAGAAATACGTGATGAATGAGGCACATCCTTATTCACTCCAGCACACTGCACATGGTTCTGGCAGGTTTCATATCTGTAAAGGGCAGTCCCCGTTCCTCTAATAGTAACCCTTAAAGACATTCCCTAAGAGATAACAGCAAGCTAATGACTGAATCCCCTGCCCCCCATGTATTCCTCAGGAACTAGTGCTTTGCCTAATCTGATTTTCTCTAAGTTACTTCTTCCTGCCTTTGTTGGACAAGTGGTAAACAATTCTGTTACACTGTATAAAAAGCCTTCGAAGACTTAATATACTGGCTGGATGGTTCACACACATATTCAGCCCCAGCCTCTTTGGCTGAGTTCACTGTGTCTCACTCATCCTTCACTTTCCCTCGACCGGCTTCTTACAGTGAGGTAGTGACACAGAGGTCTCAGTGGACCAGCTTCCTCAACACATGGCAGCACAAGGTGAGATGAAATGTACCTACTGGATCGTGAAGGCTGGTAGCGATCAGAAAGGTGGAGAGAACAGAATTGATTTCACTAAAATAGGCATCATTTGGGGGCCTTGGTGCTGAGATGCTTAAACATGTGAGCAGGGAGTGAGGGACCAGAAAGAAGACCTACCTTGAAAACAGTGACAAGATCAGGGAAGCTAGGACTTCTGAATGGGAATACTGGGAGATACGTGTGGCAAAGGTCAATGGAGTTGGATTGAAAAAGGGTAATTCTGGCTCGCAGCATTCTCTATACTTCCCTCTTTGGAATTTGCCAAATCTAGATTTCTCAGAGCGTTGTGTCACGTAGGCATATATAAGAACGGGTAACAGTAAATAGGCATTACTTGCATGTTATTTAAGCAATCTTAGAATAAGCCATTTTGCATGTCTTTTTATTATTGTGAACCACTGTTTTATGCGCTGCTGATTGCAGGGGCTGAATAATGATCTGTTGTTGCCTTGACCTTGGAGTCTGTGGTCAGGAACGCACGCTTGGCTGGGTGGCCTAGTTCCGGAGGAGTGCTCAGGACTAAAGTTAATAAACGCCCCACATCCCCTAGCGCATGCCCTGTTTGACAGAGTGAGGACAGCCTTCCGAAAGACAGAATAGAAAAATAATCATCAAAGTAAAACAGGCACGCATGTGAAGCAATATAGTCCTAAAAGCCCAAGCCCTGTGTTAAAAAACCCAGCCCACCATTCCTCGCCTCTCACACTGACCAGTCTTATTTCATGGGGAAAACCATTTCTGACCCTCTGGAAATCATTTTCTCAGCTCTTCATGCTATCCTGCTATCGATGGATCCATCAATTTACATGATTTCCTGTTCATTCCCCTTATTCTCCTCCAGATGATTACTCTTATTCTCCTCCAGATGATTACTATTTTAATTAAAGCAGTGGCCCCATGATTGGGAGAATGCCATTCCCTGAGGAGGTGTGAGTTCATCCTTTTCTTGTTTAGAGTTTATATTTTTATAAAACGGAAGCATTGCTCTTCCATCAGATGAACGACTATCTACCACTGACCCTTCCCCTCCAACGTTCCAGAGCGCCCGGCACCCCATCCATGGCTCCGTCTCTCCCTAGGGACTCCACCATGGAGCCTCCATCTTCCAACTTCACTGGGATCCGGCAGCTCCTCCCACAACGTGAATGTTAAGTCATCCAGAGGCGATTTTCTAGGAGGCCATTTCGAGACCCGTGACTAGAAAGCAATATGTCTGAGCAAAGGTGCGATGACTAACCGCCGGAGAATGATGTCTCCGGGGGAGAAACCAGGTTAGGATGAGCGATGAGCTCAGAGCATCATTTGGCTTTAAATTCCTTGAGGTCCAGGGCAGGGCTCTATTCCCCTCTTATCTCTCCATGCGGAGACAGAAGGAGCTGGAGCGTCTTTACCAAAGAGTTGACTACCCCCAGGAGCGCTGAGAGACAGAGGAGGTCCTAGCTCTGAAAATCGGCTCCAACTCTGTCACACAGGGCCCAGAAGCCCAGTCAGCACATCTGGAGCCTCTTCCCAACCGTGCTGCGTTCTGTGCTGAGTCTCTCACCTTCAGCCTGGACCTCACGGTCAGCCCTAGGTGGACACAAGAGGGAAAAGAAGAGACTCAGAGTGAGCACTCCTGTAGGTAACTGGTCTACGCCGCAGGCTTTGGGGGGGAAGAAGGGTGACCCCAGGGCATCACCCAGGTCCACCTCCCGGGACACCCTGGCCCTGTCCAGCTGCAGAAGGGGGCCACTGCACGAGACATAGGCTGCCAGAACTTCCCTAAGCTCCGGGAGACCTGGTAGGCAGCTGAAGGCAGAGAACAGGAGAGCATACCTGTTATCACGGTGGCCACACCAGCTCAGGGGAGCAGAGTGGTGAAGGAGATGACACGGGTACGTGCGAGGAGACGGGTACACAGGGAGAGGTGTAGCTGACCAGAGTCCACGGCAGCCCTCCTCAGCAGCAGGGCTGAGACACAAGATCACCAACATGGCTGCGCTCTGCTGCCTGCCTCTGCTGTGAGGGGCCACCTTCAGGGCTGTGCCAAGAAGGGACCCACCCCCTCACTCAGCAGGGGTGACTAGCCAGCTCGTCCCCTCAGGAGAAGGACCACACCGCTGGACGGACAGGGTGGTCCCGAGTGGGGTGTGGTCACGTGATGATGTGTTGGCTGTGAGGCGCAGGGAGTGAGGTTCAATCACTCGTACATGTGACCTCGCGTGTCAGCGTCTGGGGAGGCCTGTCTGAGGGACCCGCGACAGGGTGCCTGGGTGTTCCAACACAGGGGTGCTGAGGCTCGCATGCCTGGCTGCTGTGTCCTTGCTGCATCTCCATACGATGTTCGTGCATGTCCCAGCCCAGGACAAACATCCGGCTGCAGATCCTGCCAGGAAACGTTGGCCTAAGTCATCAATGGCACCGTGCTTCTGCCACAGTGTTGGTTTTGGAGGACTCAGGAGACGTGGATCTTTGGGACAGACCATTAACCATGTGGCAGCTAGTCGTGGAATAACCTGGGCGGGACTGGGTCCCCCAACTCCCGAGAACACAGCCACCCTCGGATCTGCCTAAACTTATGACCAGGTTCGGGGCTGGGACAGAGTCAAGTCGTTGCTCCCACAGAGCAGAGAGGCAGGGAATGCAAAAGGTGGGCATGGTGGGGAGGACGCATGTTCTCGGGCCAGGCTGGGCGTCCCCAGAGCTCTGCATAAGCCATCTGGCGAATGTCCCCTTTGCTAGCTCGAATCCAGGATTCTGGGTGAGATTGTGGGATTGTCAAGCCCCATCCCACCCACTCCAAGAGCCTTTCCTGTCTCCACAGTCAGGAGCATCTGCCTTTCTGGCGGGAGGGATACAGCTGATGATGCATGTTGAGGCAGTGCTCTCGGTTTGGGGCAGTAGGTGGCTGGGGTCTGAAGGGTCAGCGGGGTGCTGGCAGAGAGGATCAGCCCGGTGGCTGATGGGAGGTGAGAGTTGGCAGGCGTCATTCACCCCTGGCCTCGAAGCTGATGACTCTGCAGGGCGCTTCGCCAGGTCTCTGCGTGTGCACAGAAATCCCCCAGGAAGCCTCACCCCGACCAGCTCATCACGTCAGCATTTCTGGGGATGCTGCCTGGAGTTCAGCATGTTTTGTGTCCTGGACATCATGATCCTAGACAGCCTGGGCTGCAGAATTCTGGAACAGTGTCCACCTGCCCCCGGCCTGGCAGGCTGAGGGCCAGAGGCCATCTCGATGTTGACAGAGGAGCAGCCACATCAACTGCCACCCTTGTCACCTGCTCACCATGTGACAGGCTAAACCGTGTTCAGTTGGGGCTGAGCACCAGGCCGGCCGGCTCTGTTTCCTCTTGTTGGGACTTGGGGGAAGACAGAGGGGGTTGTCTGGCCTGCGAGCTGAGGTTAAGGTGGGATGTGCTGGGCTTGCTGAGTTTGTGACCGCGCAGACCCGTCAGGCAGGAGGCATCAGTGGGAGCTGGTTAGGAGGAGAAAGAGGATGAAATTGCCACTGGAGGAGCTTAAGAGTGACATGTCCACCCTGGGGGTGGGGGTGGGGTGGGGGTGAGTGGCCAGTCCTGAGACGGCCCCCGAGAAGTCTGACCTAGATGCACACACGGGAAGGGGCAAAGGTCCTGGAAGGGGCTGTCAGAGTCAAGCCTGGTGGGTACCTTCTCCAGTCTCTAGTGCACCCCCTTTCCTCGCTGTAACCCCACTGCCTACTCCTTTGTCTGAAGACCAGTCAGTATGTCGCTCCAACTTGGCTCCTCAGGACAAGTTCCCACCCCTCCTTGCTCGTTGCTTACCCACACAGGCCTTGTTTCTTCTCTTTCTTTCTTTCTTTCCCTGTGAACGTGTGATGTTCTGCTTGCTTGTCTCCTCTGCGAGATCTTCAAGGTTACGTCTGATTTGAGTTTTTCACCTGCATCTGATGTAGCGCTCAGCCTGAGCAGTTGCTGAGTAGATGCTTGCTAGTTGAATGCATTCTTGAGGCTCCAATGAGTTTGTTGAAC
Source organism: Uropsilus gracilis (assembly GCA_004024945.1). NCBI lineage: Eukaryota > Metazoa > Chordata > Mammalia > Eulipotyphla > Talpidae > Uropsilus > Uropsilus gracilis. The sequence goes on from PVHY01022255.1 coordinate 10,004, forward strand.
TTTCTGTTCTCGCATATGCTCGGAAAAGGGTTGATAAATATGAAATTTTCCCAGAATTAGACCTGACGATTGCAAGCCATCTCCTTCCAGTCACTTACTTAACATCCATGCTAAAAACCCTTAAGAGAGAATTCTTTTTCTGTTTTTAACCATCATGCTTTCCTTAGAAAATGTGAACCTAAGACATAAAAATAACATTTGTTTATTAAGCTGAAACGGTTTTGTTACTAAATGACAAAGTACCTTTATAAATTAGTTATCACCTATATGAGGGATAGAGGGAAAAGAAACAGACAAGAAAACATTTTAAACTGTCAGCAGAACTGAAGCATGGAGCTAGAAAGGGAGAGGGGGGAAATCGGGAGTGGGAGGGTCTCAAAAGATTAAGATGATGGTTCACGGGTGATAAGATGATGGGAGAACTCTGGGGTAGACAATGATGTAAATATAATTCATTGATTAATTAAAAAGTAATTGATTAACTAAATAACTAATTTGGGGAAATTAGTTATCCATGCAAATAAAATAACTCAGCATACCTGCCCTAACCCTGGGTCTTTGAAGTGCAGACCTCTCTGTTACTGTAATGACACAGCAGTTTTTCACGAGCATTGACTTGTATAAATATGGGGCATTTGACATCAGACTGAACTGTGATTCATAGACCTACTTGGGCCAGTGATGCTAGTGACCCCACTAGCACTCCGTGGGCATCACATCAACTTTATATTCAGGTGGATGGGTTGGGGGCCGGCACCTCTGATGTTTGCCTTTGGGTGTAGCCAAAAGAGTCATGGGTCCTGTGCTCCAATCCAGTTCCGGCTGATCAGATAGCCAGGAGCAAGCCCCATGGAGCCAACTCAAGGGTATTTTTTTAAAATAAAATTTATCAGTTTATGGTCTAGCCACTATGGAAGGCTGGGTGGAGGACCCTCAAATACTGGGTGGAGGAACTACCATTCAATCCAGCGATCTCTCTGCTGGGAATCTACCCCAAAGATACAAAATTCTAATTCAAAAGGATAGCTGTACTTGCATACTTATTGCAGCACTATTTACAATATCCAGGATGTGGAAACAACCCAAATGCCCCAAACTGAAGAAAGGCTGAAAAAGCTGTGCTACATGTACACAATGGAATATTATTTATCAATCAAAAAAAGACAAACTTAAGTCATTCGCAGCAACATGGATGGAGCTAGAAGGAATCATGTGAGCAGAAAGAAGCCAGAAAGAAAAAGAGAAACACAGGATGGGCTCACTTCTATGAGGGATACAGGGAAAACAAACAAACAAACGGACAAGAAAAATTTAAAACTGTCAACAGAACTGAAGCATAGAGCAAGAGAGGGGGAGGAGGGTAAAATCAGGGAAGGGCTGGGAGAACATCAGGGTGGTAGACAATGATGTATCATAGCTATGTGTAACCAGTTGAAAAAATAAAATTATAAGAAGTCAAAAAAATGATCAGTTTACCAAACTACAGTAATTTCAGAAGCCTTCACCTCTGTGTGTGCGCCCCACCTCACCCACCGCTGAAATCCGGGTGCCTCTACCATTCTCAGGTTGACTCCCGCTGTATTTTCAAGGCATCTGAACAATTTAGTTAGGATGCCTTTAGATCTTTTGCTTTGGTTATTTTTATTCTACCCATGAGAGAGAAATTGTCTTTATTTTTATTCTACACATGAGAGAGAAATTGTCTTTATTTTCAGTAATGGTCTTTTGTTTTGTTTTTTGTTTTTCTAAATTATTAATTAATTAATCAATCTTATTTTATATCATTGTCTGCCCTGGGTTTCTCCCACCACCTTGTCACCCGTGAACTATCACCTTAATCTTTTGTGCTCATCCCACCCCAAACCCCCAACACTTTGCCTTATACTTCAGTTCTGCTGACAGTTTTAGATTTTTCTTGTCCGTTTGTTTGTTTTCTCTATATCCCTCATATAAGTGAGACCACCCAGTGTTTCTCTTTTTCTTTCTGGCTTATTTCTGCTAGCATGATTCCTTCTAGCTCTATCCAGGCGGCTGCAAATGACTAAGCTTATCTTTTTTGATAGAGGAATACTATTCCATTGTGTAACTATACCACAGCTCAGTAACGGTCTTTGGCTTGTTTCACTTAGCATCATCACCTCGTTCCATCCATATTGCAAGAAAGCAAGATTTTATTTATTTTTTTTTTTTGAAATAATGGGGACCTATTCCATTGAGCATTTTTACCTTTCCTAAATGACACGTTCAGGTTTATTTGTTTAGTATCTATGGGCTGTTGCAGTCACATTGGTGCACATTGTTGCTTGTGTTTTGCAAGTACAGGATCCCCCCTTCAGGTGTTTGACCATATGCACCTGCCACCAAAATACCCATAATCCTCCCCTGCGAGCCATTGCGTTCCCTCCCCCACTTTGTGCTTGCCCTTCCTCCTTCCTGAGCCTCAGTTCCAATGTCAGCTTTCCAAGGTTTTCGGTTCGGCTTCATCTGACCCGTATCTGAGAGGCACCATCCGTGTTTGTCTTGATCACTCTGACTTATTTCGTGGCGCGTTATTCCCTCTAGTTTCAGCTCTGCTGCTGCCAATGGCAAGAGTTCATCTTCTTCTTCCATATCTGACTCATCTTCTGTCTTGTCTGTGTACCATGTCCTCCTGATCCACTCATCTGTTTTTTAAGCGTCCCCGTGTTTCCCTAACGTGACTATTGTAAATGAGCACAGGAATGCATGTTTCCCTTCAAAGCATTGTTTCTGTTTCTACCGGTAGATGCTTGGGAGTGGAAATTGCTGAGTCATTTTGGAAAAATCCCTTTTTGATGTTTTTGGAGTGTATGGTGACATATCCTGGTTTGTTGTGAATGCTGGGAAGTTGCAATCTTTCCTCTCTGCTTTGTTAGAAAATTTGATGTTTTTAAAGAAATCTTTCTCTGTTGCTTTCTTATTTTACATTTTTTATACAATTTTATTTTATTTTGTTCTTTAGGTTACAACCTCTGTGTTATTATTTTTTCCCCCTCCCTCCTCCCTCTGGTGCCCCTTCCGTTCTCTCAAACCCCACTTTTTGTTGTTTATTAGCTGTGCTGAGTCCATTAGTCTCTTTCCTATGTTAGTGTCTTTTTTCTGGGTGAGGGACTGCGTTGTTGGGTCCAGGAGAACCTTGCTGTTAGATTTTCAGTCTTAAGTTTGCGTTGGGTGGCCAGGTTATATTCCTTTGTGATCTGTCCATGTTTTCTTGCTGCAGGCCATCCTCTCCAATCCCATCTCCATTGCTTTGCTGCTTTTCCTTATGGCTCTGGTGTCGGACTTAGGGGGTCTTGGCCCCAGCCAGTGTTGGTCAAGAAGTCTTTCTGTGAGTTCAGGCTTCTGCGAGTGGCCTTTGAAGATCACCTCCTCTGCTTCAGTTTGCAGGTTTGATGTGGGACCCATTACCCCCTCCTTGGTCATCCTCTCCTCTCCCGTAATGAGGGAAGGGTGTGCTGCTCTCCTTGAATATATCTCCAAATGAAGACACGGGTCTTGGCCCGGTGATCACAGAAGTGCACATGGTGACATCGAGTCTCTACGGTTGTTTTTCTGGCCTGGTTCCCTTGGTTGTCCATCTGCTGTGTCCAGCTCAGGCCCACGGGCTGGACTTTTGCCTGATCCCTCAGCCGTTCTATGTTGGGGTTGGGGTTGCGCATATTCTGGGTCCTCTGAAGTTTAGCTAGAGTAAGAAGTAAGAGAGAGATGGAAGGGGCACTCCCCCCCTTGCCAGCGCACTGGAAGCTCCCAGCGTGGGGGTGGGTCGACTGGACCACCGCACACGCCCTTCCATGCCCCTGGCTTCCAGGGCCTGGGGGCTACCCGGCATTGCCCAGCCCGGCCCTTCAGCAGCCACTTACTGGTGGGTGGGGCCTCCTCTCCCCACCCCATCCTCCCTCCTGGGGGACTCACCCGAGAGGCCTGATCCCCCTCGCTCCCCACTGGCAAGGGAACTCCAGAAGCCAGGACCGGGGCCGCAGGCAGCCTCCTATCTCTTATTTCACATTTTGTTGAGTTCTGCTCTTGGCATATTATTTCCTTCATTCTTTGGCTTTGGGTGTGTTTTTCTTTTTCTGGATTAGGAACTTTATCTTTTTTAGAAATTTTTCTTGTTCTGGAAATAGGAACTTAGGTTAGTGATTTGAAACTTTCCCTCTTTTCTAACAAATGCATTGGTATTATAAATTTCCCTCTTTGCACTGCTTTAACTTCACACAGTTAACTGTTCATTTTGTTTTGAGCATCTTCATTATTGTTCTGTCTTCCAGTTCATTGCTCCTTTCCTCTGCCCTCCATGCTACTCATGCCCTTATCCACAACCCTTTTATTTTGATTGATGAATTTTTCTGGAAAAACTGCTAAATAAAAATGATTGATTTGATTAAATGACTATAATATGCATATTACTAAACTAAGCCATGTTGTTTATTGAAATAATAAATATAATTGCATACCATGTCATTTAGAAATGAAATAAATTTATTCTCTATTACTAAAGTGCCAAATTTATAAAACATCTTGTGGTTCTTTTATAGTTTTCCAATTTTTTTTTGTTTGTTTTTGAGACTAGGTCTTGCTATGTTGCCCAGGGTAGTCCCGATTCCCTGGACTCAAGCTATCCCTAGCCTCAGCCTCCCAAGTAGTTGGGATTACAGGTGCCTGCCACCATGCCTGACTGCTTTTTTGACACCAGGTCTTGCTATGTTGTCCGGGGTGGTCTTGAACCTGTGAACTCAAGTGACCCAGGGCCTCTTGCCTCCCAGCGCTTGGATTACAGGCACACGCCACCACACCCTGCAGGTTTTTCTTTTCTGTCTGGCCAGGAAAGCTAGCATCAATTCTTCTTCTTCTTTATAGAAGAAAGAAACTAAGTCCAGAATGGTAACTGGTAGTTACATTGGGTAGAAGGAGAGCAGGTGATAGCTAGTTTTATATTCTGGTCAGGAAAAGCACAGATTATTTCTAAAAGCAACATTTTCTTTCTTTTCATGAGACACTTAGCTCTCAGGATCCTTCTACACCCTGGTCTCCACTGATGTGGTTTGAGACTAGTGGAAAGGTAATCGAGTGAAGTCCCTTCTGAGCTCCCAAGTTTGGAGCAAACAGATACCCAGATGTGAGAGGGGGAATGTCTGAAGACCATAAGAAGAGGGAAAAGGAAGAAAAGTGGGAGATGGTGGTTTTTGTGTGGCTCCTCATGGGGGGGGGGAGAAAGAGAGATGGGGTGGGGGAGAGAGAGAGAGAGAGAGGATGGCCAGAAATATCAATATCAAATCTTAATTTCAACTCCTACATGAGCGTGGAAAGCAATAAGTCCTTTATATCCAAAGCATATTTGTAAGTTTGTTTCATGCCACCATCTTGTCTTATAACCTATACTTTTATTGTCTGGACCTACATTTCTTGAACCAAAGCTGCTCATGCCTTAGATTCTTGAACTTGGTGTTTATTTCTCACTCTATTTCCTAAATAATGTTTAATTATTTGCCAGACAGCGATAGTTAGACTTACAGAATTTCACAGCAATCAGTGTTTAGCGCCCTTTGGGGAAAGCGTAGCTGCTCCATGGTGATTTCACTGGTTAGATGTGTAATATATGGTGGCAATGATGATCTGCCCCTCAAAAAGAGTGCCACGGGCTGGGGAGTGAGCGGGGAGCTGCAGAGGCCGACTCCTCGGGAGGTGCCGTGAATGGATGAAATAATCCTTAATGAGCAGTTTATTCTCATCATGGGGTAATTTAATTTTCTGGAATTCTAAGAACAACAGTACATTTGCTCCTTTATTCATTCTCATCAATTTATAATTTCCTGCTAATTGCATTTTCTTCCTTCCAAACTCCTTATGACGTTAAAGTGGGTTTGAAGCTTATGGAGTCTGAGTCGCTAAGTGCTAAATGGAAGATGAAAATGAAATGGCATTAGCTGTGGAGCGAGCCTGGCTCTCTTTTCTGTGCATGCTAAGAGGAGGGCGAGGGAGGGTGTTGGGATCAGCACTTCTAGGAAGAGGGAATGACTAAGCAGGTCGTTCCAAGAAGGCAGAGAACATGTTGATAAAGAGGATAAATTGCTCAGCTTGAGCAGGAACAGAGATTCTGTTGGTAATACTGAACAGGGGTGAGGGGGGTTGAGGGTCAGGGGGTGGAGGGGAGCAGTTCGAACAGCTTTTCTGCCAGGTGAGGCTTGTCAATTTGAGTTCAGGTCTAACAAGGGAATTAAATACTTTGAAACTGGCTGGTGCTGCTGCTGTGTATTTGAGGGCCATGGAGGAGGCCTTGAACTCAAACCAGCCATCATGGGTGAGAGAGCCAGAGCGCCCAGGAGGAAAAGAACATGTATGTGTGTGTGTGTGTGTGTGTGTGTGTGTGTTCACATGTGAGTATGTGAAGACAGATGGAAGGGTGGCTGTATGAGGGGGGATTATTCTTTCAGAAGGAGGAAACATGGGAATATAGGCAATCTTAGAAGGGCTAGTTGCTTCACCTTATTTCTTTAGATTCCAAGTCTATAGGAGGTAGCGCTCCCCAGGGAACCCAGACCACACAAACGGCATCCATTCATATACCTGTCTCGACTGTTCCCTAGCCCTGGAAATTCCTGAAGTAACACTCAACCCATTCACTCATTGTTTCTTAAAACAATCCTCACCCCCGCAATTTCTCCACCTCACCTCGATCACTATCTCCATTCCTTTCTCAGAGGGTCATTCACAGCTTCTAGAAACACATAAAAATAGGTTACAAAGCTGCTTACAGATGATTTAGAGGCTCAACATCCCTCTCCACTTTTGTGGCAATCTGTCATTTGAACATTAATGAGATGATGGTTTTGCCCATCATCATATCGGACCTGAATTCAGAAGGTATTTGCGTGTCCAGCAGGAAAGCATATGTCCCCATAGATTAAGGGGAAAGATAGTAAGTCCAGAAAATAGTGGCAGAGGTGTCGCAGAAGCATGACTGTGATATTTCCTTTACACCTACTTTCAAGCACTCATTCTACAGCTGACATGTTCGTGGTACTCAGAGATTAATATTTGAGCAGAACCTTTTATCTTTGCTAATATGCCAGCGTTCACTCATAAATTCATTCTGCGAACAGAAATTCACCAAGTCATGGCTATTTCCCTTGCAAATCTATGTGTGGAGAATTTACTCTCTAAATCAGATTTTTGGGTGGGAAGAACTATTCCACAGTGAATAATATGGAGTTATCACTGCATGAAAGATGGCTCGGGACCAAGATAAAAGAAATCCAATGCAAAGGAGGAGCGTTTTGAATGGAGGGAAAATGACGAGACAAGACAAGGTGAATGAGAAGTCTGAAAATGACTTCCCATTACCAACAGTTGTGCTCTGAAGTACGAGTCCCAGTGGAAAGCCAACAAGTTCATTATCACAGATGGCTCGGAGCCAGGCCATTGTATGTAGGATCAGATATCCAGGTGCGCCCACACTATGTCTTCAGGTGAAAATGAACAGTGAGAGAACAGGTGGTTCCTCTTTGGTTCCACCAGGACAATGCAAGGAGTGCTGGAATAAGAGAGACTGTCCCCAGAGATATAACTGAGAAAAGTTGGAGAAAGAGAACATGTGAAAGCCAGGAGCATTAGAAGCCCAAATCGCAAGCTTTCTGTTCTTTGTGATGGTGGACAGCCCTGTATGACTTCCCGATTTGATTCCCATTTCTGGGATGTTTGGTTCAAGGGTAACAATCCGAAGAAGACTTCCTATGGAGAGTGTCATCATCTGCCTCCAGTCTGCACCTGTGTCACCTTCCCATCGTTGCCGAAAAAGTCCTCATGTCTACACAGTTCCTTTCCAAAGCTATTTCAGACCTCCATTTTGTTGCTGGGAAGTGCATTCCTCTTACTTCTCCTTAGTTATGTATCTGGTTTTACAACACTTGGGAACTTAGGGGGCAGGTGGGGCATTCTTTCCAGACGCTGCAATCCTGAACACCTGCTGCTTTTTGTCCAATTCCATCTGCATTGAAGTTAGTCTAAATAATGGAAACGAGCAGCTGGCTGGGTGACAGGAGCGTAGACAAGAGAAGGATAGCTGGTGATGTAAGCTTGGCCACGTAAGCTGGGTTTAGTCACTGAATCCAGTTTGACTTGCTGGAATTTCTGGGGTTGAGTCTTTTTTTTTTTTTTTTTTTTGCCTGGGGTAGTCCTAATCCTGTGGACTCAAGTGACCCCCAGCCTCAGCCTCTCAGGTAGCTGGGATTACAGGCGCCTGCCCCCACACCTGGCTGCTTTTTCGAGAACCAGGTCTTGCTCTATTGCCCTGGTTAATCTCGAACCTGCAAACTCAAGCAATCCCTGATCTCTTCTTACCTCTCAGCGCTTGGATTATAGGCACACATCACCATGCTGAGTTAATTTTGTGGTTCCAGCCACTCTTCCCCCCATCTTTTCAAGAAGATGTTCCCCCTCCCGTAGCTCTCCACCAAGTCTCCTTCTCCTGAATTCCCACATCATCCTCCTTCCTGTCACTTGACTTTGTTTTCCTTCTGTCACTAATCACTAGGGCATTCTATTAAGCAACTGATGGCTGTTTACTACCTGGGACCCCCTGACTCGCTGGCTCCAGGCAGAGACTTTTGTCTTGTGCGTTGTTTTGTGCCCGTACCCACAGCAGCACCCGGTACATCTTGAGGTTTGATAACTATTTATTAAATGGAAAAGTGCACCGGCTTATCCTTTATTCTGGTTCTAGGAAGCCTTTTTTTTTCCTGCTTAGTATGTTCTGGTAGTAAACCAGATTTCATGTAACAAATAATTAAAAAATACATGTATATTATGTGCACATATGTAACCAATAAATCCATGGCCGCCTCAGCACATCCTGGACACCCCGTTCTCTCCTTCCCATTCAACCTTTACTGATACATTCACTTAAAAAAGACACCCACTACTCTCAAGCTATTCTGAGCTGGCCTATTCTTGACTAGACAGGCATTTTGAGGATTCAAAGATGTTACTTAATGTTGTCCTTTCTTAAGCTCGCCTGTTCACCTGTGCTATGCAGGCTTCAATTTTCTCCTTTTCTTAGTAAACCTGTGCTTTCAAAATGTAAAAAAAGATAGTCTTTTCTGCTTCTAATAGAGCAGATAATCAAGCATCTTCAGTTCAGGGAGCTTCGGTTTGAGGCTGATGTCATCCATTCCCGCTGAGTCTCAAGTTGACATCTTTGATGTATCTGACTACATTGATGATACTTCAGTTTCCTTTTATCATCACTTTTCATCCTTCCACTTTCGCTTTTTAATATTTCCCCATTAAGATGTTTAGATAATTGCAGCTGTGGTGGAGAATGTTCCAGGCGCTGCTTGGAATGTCCACAGTCAGCAGATAGAGGAGTCTGACCAGCGAGAGGTGAGTTAGGAGTGTCCCTGTTGTGTGTGTGCAAGGTGACAGGCTGCAAAAGGAAATGAAGACACAGGTGGCAGTGGCTTCATGGAACTGTTGAGAGAATCAGGTGGGATATGTCTCTGGGAAGCCTGTGACCAAAGTGTTGTTGCTACAAGAGATAGCGAGGAAAGAGGATCAGGACATCCCTGACTCCTTAGACTCTGGGTTGGTGGGTATCAGGACATCCCTGACTCCTTTGACCCTGGTGGTGATGCGTCTCCCTGGGTTGGCAGAAGAGTCAGAGAAGCTGCTTTTAGGATAAGGAAACGCAAACCTCTGGCTTTGACAGTCATAACAATGGAGCCCCATCTCGCTACTGAGGTGTTGCTGCTTTATTTTTCATTTCTCCATAAGCCTTTGGATTAGAAATATTGTGTGTGCATACATGTCTAATTATCAGCTCACATGGGCGAGCAGGTCCTCAGTTTCTCGTTTTGGCTTCAGTTCCTATGCAAGGTCACAGTTCCTTCCTCACTGACTTCCTTCCCCTCCAGTACCAGCCTTGGCCTGTGCCTTGGCGTCTGCCTCTCCTACTGTAAGTGAGTGACAGAGAGAGGCAGGGAGAGATACTCTGGGTGTCACTCATAGGTGGGAGCATGCACCTCCCCAACTCCACCCCCCCAGTAACTTGATGCTCAGGTTCTGATCCATCCTATTTTTATAAGAAACTTGTTTTGCTACGCATGGTAGTGTGCTTGTAATCCAAGGGCTGGCAGGCAAGAGGCCTGGAATGGCTTGAGTTCATGGGTTTGAGACTATCCTGGCCAACATAGTGAGACCTGCTCTTGAAAATGCAGTCAGGCGCAGTGGCAGACACCTGTAATCCCAGCTACTGGGAGGCTGTGGCTGGGGATTGCTTGACTCCATGGGATCTGGACTACCCTAGGCAACATAGCGAGACCTAGTCTCAAAAAAAAAGAAAGAAAGAAAGAAAGAAAAAGAGCAGTTCCAGTTCCCCAGCCACCTGTGGACTTGCCCTCCTGCTTCCCTACCTCAGGGTTCCCACACCTATGAGGTTGCCAGAAGTCCCCAGTGGAGGCAGCCATCCATTGCACCACTGCCATCACAGCTTTTGTCACAGTTTGTCACTGTAAGCTTATTGGCTGTCTGTAAGACAAGACAGTGTCCAGGGCTTGCCACTACAGCACGGTGGTTTCTGGCACCATCGGTCCTTTTTTATGAATGGATGAATGAACGAATGAATGAATGAATGAATGAATGAGTTCTTCAGGGGACTGTGGCCCCACTACTGGTGATACTGCATAGAGTGGCAGCCATTGTGTCCTGGTGGGTGGAGACTTGGAGAAGGGAAGTTAAGCCTTCTCACAAGAAAAGAGGATTAAAGGATTAGGGAGGGAACAGAGGAAAAAGACAGGGAAAAGAGACAGAACAGAGGAGAACTGAGAAGGAAGGTGCAGAGAGGAGCAGCAGAGAGGCTGGAGGCCTCAGAGCTGCCGCTGCCATGTGGGGCAGCAGGGAGGGAAGGAAGCCAAGCTGTGGGTTTCCATCCCCAGAGTGGGCTGGTGAGTAGCCTGGGGAAGCATGCTGGAGAAACTTGTGACCTGTGTGAGCTGACTTGGAAACGTGGTACTTGAAAACTTGGTTTAATTTTGAAACTGTGGAGCTTGGAAGTCTTATGGAGAACCGAAGAAAGTTTGCTGTGTTGCCGTTTTCAGCGTAAGATGTCTGAAGTGCTTGCTGTGTTGCTGTATCAAGTGAGTTTTGTGAATGCTGGGCCACTTTGGAGTTGGAGCTGAAAGAATACTGGAGCTTTGCCTTTTGGAGATGGATCCATGACTCCATCTTGCAATGACGCCATCTTGGTTTCTTTTGGCTTGGAGTGAGTGGAGCTGTCTTTGAAGAAGGAGTGGCAGCACCATTTTGACTCCATCTGGCTTGAGGTGGGGCAGCCGCCATTTTGTGGATACACATGGCTGTTGCAAGACTGAACTGTGTGGTAAGATTAGCAAAGGGGTTTCCTTGTACCCCTCAGTGACTCTTGTCTGATTTGTCTTTTAATAAGGAAATTTGTTTTTACCTCCCTCTCAAAGTTTAGGTGGTCTTGCTATTGTTTGTGTGGGCTGGGAAGAACCTGGTGTGTGGCTGGCTTTAAAAGGCCAACTGCTCCCCTTTGTAAGTTTGGTTCAGCACCCATTTTGCCTGTTTTTCCACCCAATTTCAAGTTGAGCTACCTGGGTCCTCTTGCTCATGGTGCTGTTGGTGAGTCTTGTCACAGGACTCCTCTCCTCCATAGGTCTCTTGTGCTTGCCCTCTTGGGGAGAAGCTGAAGTCCTCTGTTCCACCCCATTCCTTGTGCACCTTCCCCAGAGAGTGGGTTCAGGGCTCAGCCTAGGTTCCCTCTTAATGCAAGCCTGCCCTCTCCTCACTCCCTAACAAGCCCTGAGTTGCCCAGCACAAGGTTCTCTTGCATCATTCTTTGCCTGAATTCTTCCTGCCAGCTGGCCTGCTGCCTCTGTGTGTCCTTTGCTGGTGTTCACCTCCCTTCACCAGACCTTTGCAGAGACGGTGTGCACCCCAGAGCTGCTCAGTGCTCCTCCCGCCACCCCTCACCCGTCACATGGAAGCTCAGCATCTCCTAGGGCTGTCATCCAAATCCTGGGCCCAGCAGCCAAGGTGGTAGTGCTTCCCGCTCTGTGTGCCTGATTTATTTTTCATTTGTAGTTTTTTTAAATTAATTTTTATTGGTGGCACACACACACGGATATATCGCATCATTGTTTACCCCGAGTTTCTCCCATCACCTTCTCACCCATGAGCCATCTTAATCTTTTGTGCCTGCCCCCAATGCACTGCTGATTTTCAAGCCACCTTCTGGGGCCGGAGGGGGTTTGGGAAGTCAAAAGGCTCAGGAATAATTACCGCAGGAGAACCCAGGGAGAGAAGCTGGGAGAGGTTCGCAAGGACCTCCAGGAGAAGGGGCAGTGTCCACTCTTTGGCTTCCAGCAGAGCTCAGATCCCGCCAGCAGGAGGGGTTGCTCAGGTCCTGTCAGAGCTGAATCAGGTGGACAGAATCAAGTGTCCAGACACTCCGGCCACCATGCTGACCATGAGGCGCCATGACAGACAGGAAATGTTAGATCCTGACCAAAGATCCTCTCACAGTCTCTGGGCAGGAGAAGCTGAGAAGCCGCAAGAGAGTTGGAGTACGACCAATCTGCACATGCCTGGTCATACCCCAAAGCTAGCCAGAGGCTGCCGTCCCCCTTCCTCCTCC
>PVHY01022256.1:0-22675 GCA_004024945.1 Uropsilus gracilis
ATTGCTGGCGAGGATGTGGAGAGAAAGGAACACTACTACACTGTTGGTGGGAATGTAAACTAGTCCAACCACTATGGAAAGCTGTATGGAGGACCCTCAAGTTAATGAAAATGGAATTACCATTTGACCCAGCAATTGCTCTCTTGGGAATCTACCCAAAAGAGACCTATATGTGGGTACAAAGGGACACCTGCACTCGCATGTTTACTGCAGCACAATTTATAATTGCAAGGACATGGAAGCAACCTAAATGCCCCAAAACAGATGACTGGATGAAAAAAATGTGGTACATATACACAATGGAATATTACTCAGCAATTAAAAATGACAAATTTGATGAATTTCTGGATACCTGGATGTACCGAGAAGAAATCATTCTAGCAGAAACGAGCCAGATGGAAAGGGACAGAAACCAAATGGTTTCACTAATATATGGTCAACCAAATGAAACTGCACAAGAGGAGAATGGGGACCAGCTGGAGCTGGTGGGAAGGGGAGGTGGTGGGTGACCCCCAGGGACGGAAATGATGTGAAATATATATATAAATTAATTAATTAAATTTAAAAAAAAAGAACACTGCCTTAGTTTTACATCTGAATACAGTGAGAATTTTTTCTATTCATTTTTCCTTCCCCATCCTGTATCGTACATAATGTGACTTGTGCATGTGTGCAGACATGTTGCATTTTTTTAACTAAAGGCTAATGGTGAATTTTGATTGATACCAAATGGCAATAAGATGAGAAAAATATTGAGTCTGTGAAAATACCCCTTTTTCCATGAGTGGCCTGTTCATTCAGCTCTAACCTACAAATTTCAGCAATTTATTTTGCTCTCAAAGTTTAAAAACAAAAAAAATTTCTTGCAATTAGAGAAGTTAGAAGTTTTTTATTTTTCATTGTAAAACTGAGGACAATTTTTTTAAAAATTCGTAGGCAGCTATTACTTGCATTGCAATCTGTTTTTAGTAGCAATAAAATACTCTAAAAGATTCTAAAAAATGGGGGAGTGTGGTGCCCTATGAATATCTATTATGAAAGAAAAAAAAGAACAAAAACTGAAAGAAAAAAAAAAAGAAAATGCACCGATGAACTTTTTAAATATTGCACATTTCCTCATGTTTTGTCAATCTGATTTCATCAGCTTAATGAAACCTCTTTATCTTTCAATTGGTCTTAGTAAACTAATACCAAGTAATGGCACAAAATAAAATCTTACTTAAAGCTTTTTTTCATATTTATCTCTGAAGAAAACTCCAGGCACAAATAAAATGTAATAATATCTATTTTAAATCATAACCTGCATGGTATCTATATGTTTAATTTTCATATGATACAGGGGTAGTGATGCAGCAGAAAATAGAATTGGATGCCATACTGCCCTGGTGGATGGTGTCTGAGAGAAAGACCCGCAAGAAGAAGCGGGAAGCACCAAAGGGTCCATAAAAAGAGGGACCAGAAATAGGAAGGGAAGAGGTGAGACTGGAAGACTGATAGAACAGGTCCGTGTGGCCTGGTCAGAGGAAGACCCCTGAAAGAGTGAGCTGGTGGAGGCAAGAAGCCGTGGTGGGAGAGTCATCAGCAGAGAAGTAGCCAGTGTGAAGTCAGATGCAAGAATGGCAGGTCAGGGGTGACCAGGGGCTGCTGAGGGCAGGCCTGGTGAGTCCGGCCAGACACACTGAAGGTGGGCCTGGTAAAGAAAGTGCATGGAGATGCAGCAAGGTAGCATGGATGCTAGCTGGAAAGCTGGCACCTGGGAAAGCCAGGGATTTGGAAAGCTGAGTTTGCATCAGTATTTGTTGGAAAGTTTGAAGAGCCTTGGAGAAGCCACAACTCAGAACACTGGAGAGAGAAGAATCAAAGAGAAGATAGAAAAGAGACTGGACTTTGCAGAGTGCCTTGTACACGTTTGGGACCTTTGGACTAAACAGTACTTGGGGTAAAATAACTGACCACTTGTGGCATTAAAGACTTTAGGTTTTTCCTGGTTATTTTTCCTTGCAAATAAAACCCTGTTGAAAAATTGCATTGTGACTTTAGCAACTGTTCTGCGCAGGTGATGTGAATCTGGTAAGAAGTTGGGCAGCAGAAGTCGCATTTTAAAAATGCCACTTTTTTCCTGTGGCTTGTTGGTTGGAGTCTTCAGCCCTGTGTTTACCCCATATCACATACATAATCTAACAAAGACTAACATTACAAGTTTCAATAAAAACCCTAGATAGTATGTAGGTTTAACCAGCAAGGTAATAATAGAAAGAAGCAAAGGTGAGGGGGGAAAAATAGCCATTAAACTGGTTGAATGGCTTTTACTGCTTATTTAAAAATACATGTTCTTGTTTTCAGGTGTGAAGCAACATTGCATTTCCTCACCACTATTAGGTATGAATGAACATGTAATTTTTTTAAAAGCATGCAGTGTAAAGTAATGTATATTATTTCCAAATTCAAATGCTTCTGGTCAATTTTTCAAATCCTGTTCTCCCACCACAATAAATTTTGGAGCATACATAGAAATTGATCTTCTCTCAAACTGGGTCTCTTAGTGTACCTGAAATCGGGTGCAAATGGGGCAAAAGCCTCCAACCAATAAGCCACAGGTCTGCATCACCCGTGCATAGCAGTTGCCACTCAAAATGCAGTCCAACAAGGAATTTTATATACAAGGGAATATTAACAGGGAAAACAATAAGTCCTTAAAGCCACAAGTGGCCAGTCATCTTACCCCAGTCACCATTCTCAGTCCCAAAGTTCCCAAAGACACATGTCTATGATGGTATCACTTTGGCCCTCCAAACCTGAGGCAGGCACTCTGCTAAGTTCCCATCTTTCTCCATTGTCTTCTCTTTGCTTCCTCTCTCTCCAGTGTTCTGTGCTGCTCCACTTCTCCAAGGTGCTTCAAACTTCTTCAAATGCTGATGCATAAATCAGTTTTCCAAATCCCTGGCCATCTCCAGGCACCAGCTCACTATGTCATCTTGCTGCAGTGCCATACTCACCACCTAGGCTACTCTTCTGCCTGCCATCATGCTTCTTGACAGCACCAGCTCACTCTACCAGGGGGGTTGTGCCCAGCCTAGTCGCTCGGGCTACTCTTTACCAGCTTGCCATTCTCTTCTCTCCTCTCCCTCAAAGTCTGTCTCTGTGTCTAGTCTCTGCTCCTTCCCCCTGTCTCTGTCTCTCTCTGTCTCTATCTGTCTCTCTCTGTCTCTGTCTCTGTCTCTCTGTCTCTCTCTCTCCCCCACACACACACCCTCTTGGTGATACATTTTCTCTTCCCCACCTGGGATTTGCAACAAACTAAAAGAACCCTTATCCTGTTTAGGCTAGTAAACTTTTCTTAGTACCTCGGTGTTTTTCAGACACATCATTAAAGGCATCAATGCCTAAATTTCAGTACTGCCCATATTGGGGTCCTGGATTCATATCTTCTTCATCTAGATGGGCATATAGTATGATGGAAAAATGTATTAATATGCAAGTCTGCTGATTTGGGAAATTGTAACTGCAACTTGATGCATAGCAAAAGAACACATTTTCTCAAGTGAGCCTATGATATTGAAATTATCTTTCAGGTATTGTTACAAACACAACAGGAGATGTTATTTAGAAATTATTTTTAATATTAAAAATTAAAATCTCTATAAACTTTTCTTTGAAAGCAAGAAGTATGAAAAACATTTAAAGAAATATCTATTATGTCCATTTTGTCTAAATTCTGATTTTCTCTATGGGGATGTGCTCACTGATGAATGTGGGATGTTGAATTCTTCTACCACTATTAAGTATCTGTTTTCAGATTTGTTAACAGGTACCTTATATATTTTAATGTGCATTGTTTTGAAGTTGTATGTTGATGACTGTTGGTTCTTCTTGATATGGCTCCTTAATCACTATATCATATCCTCCCCTCATTTTACTTTTTGCTGTTGTTGTTGTAAATCTGTTTTATCTGATATAATTGTCCCTAACTTTTTTGTGGGGCCCTTTTTTAGAAGTATTGCTTTCTAAACACATTCTTCTTTAAATCTGTGTTAATTTTTGAGTTCCAATCATTTTCCTGGCACTAGAAGAAAGTAAAGTTTTGTTTTCTGATCCAACCAACACTATCTACCTTTTTTTATTTCAGTTCAGTTACATATAGGGTAATTATAAATATATTATGATTTACTACTGCACTTTTCTCTTTAGTTTTATAGTACTACCTATTTCCTTTTCCTTTTTAAAAACATTTTCTTTAAATTGATTAAGGATGTTTATGTTCTTGCTGGGGACAAGCCACCTTAATTTGTTTGCTCCTCTGATAGCCCAGATCTCTTGACTCCAGACTAGAGTCTCTGTCATGTGCATTAGCAGTGTGCTTCAGTAGCAGTTCTGAGGTTTGGGAGAGAAGTATTGCATTCCAGCACTGTGTCTTTGCTATTTTCACTGGGGAACTGATGGAAATACCCTGCACCATTGTTTGTACTTCCCACCAGCCAAGAGTGAGTGCTTTCACATAGGTCGGCTCTCCCTCTCCTGGACCTCTGTTCAAGTGATTAGTCATGTGGTTGGTTTGCATTTTGCACTACAGCCTCTCATCCCAGATGAAAGGCTCCAGGTATTTCTCTCCACCTACCTCTTTTTCAATGAAGTATGTGTCTATTTTTTGTACTGACTGTATAGTGACTGATATCTAGAGGGTGTTCCACTTTTGTGATAAGCCACAATATTGTCAAGGTGTACTGTTTCACTGGTTAACTAAAGTGATCCTCTGGGTGATGAAGCAAGAAATTTCTCTGGCACCATCATAGTCTCGAAGGAACTTATTTGGAGTCCATAATCTTGGCTACGTGCCAACCTACTATATCAAATATGGAATAGGGGCCCAGCCATTCAGGACCTGTTAGTGATTCTAATACAAGCTGAAATGAGAACCATGGAGTTAAAGTTTTTCATTGAAGGGCCTGCTGTAAGATTCACGGGTAATGAGGAAATATCTTGGTTATCATATGTGTACCACAAGTTTAGAATTGTCACTGTTCAATCTTTCAGATCAGAAACTATCTCACCTCCCCTCAACCTACATAGGCCACCCCCACTGATGGTGTGTGTTCCCTGTCTCGAGCGTGTTACTCTCAAACTTTCAAACTACTCTTCTGTGTTCACAGAGAAGTTCCAGGTGATTGCCCCCTTAGGACCCATCTTGGCAATACTGGGTGAGGATATCACACTGTCCTGCTCCTTGTACCCAGTCATGAGTGCAGAGAACATGGAGTTGAGGTGGTTCCGGTTCAATTTCTTGGAGTCAGTATTCATTTATCGAGACCGACAGGAGCATTATGAGGAGCTGATGGCCCAGTATTCAGGGCGGACATTGCTGGTGGGGGAACTCCTCAAAGAAGGGAAGGCGGCTGTGACTATCCACAAAGTCCAGGTTTCTGACAATGGACTGTACAACTGCTACTTCAGAGATGGAGACTTCTATAAGCAAGCCAGTTTGGAGCTGAAGGTGGCAGGTTGGTAACATGGTTAAATATCTCAGAGTCCTGAGTTTTGGAGCTGGGATGGAACTATGGAGAATGCAATTCACTCCCTGATTTCATTCATGAGGAAGGAAAAGGAAGGAAAAGCTTTTTAATTCACTGTTGTCCTAAATGTAACATATAGAACACTTAGTACATACCCTGTTTTAAGCATTTGGGTATAAAAGTGAATGTAATAAAGTTCTTCATTCTATAGCTTTATATTTTCAAGGGTGATAGTAATTATAATAAATAACTTATAAGTGATTTCAGGAGTTGATAAATGAAATATGTGTGGGAAATGGGTAAGAAATGTGCATTTGTGATTTAGGCCAGTTTACTTTAATAAATGGGAGCTCAGGTCAGTCCCAGTTAGCAGACTCACCATTTGTATTTTAGCAAATCTTAAAGGAAATGAGAATCTAGCTAAGTAGATATGTAGGGTATTAGATTCATGTCCCCTCAGTATTATTGAAAAACAATAGACATCATTGTGTAAGTCTAATGTAGATAGCACTGATTAATATACATATATATATAATGGTTTTTAGCTAACCTATAGACACTCATATCAATATATATACTAAAGCTAAAACCATTTTTACTACAGATACAATAAAAAGAAGAAGAAACAAAATGGAAATTTTTCTCATTTTGAAAAATAATAGTAAATAGTAAAATAATAGTAGTCAACTCTCTTAATAACTTTCTTAATACCACACAGCAGTGTTAGCTGTAGATATTATGTTGTAAATCACAAGGAATGCAGTTTCTAAGATGAGGAAATAGCCAGTATGAATATCCTGGTGTGAGTGTGTGTTTGATGTATTCTGGCTCACCTGGAGTCCTCATGATGGTAGGAGAGAGTGAAGAGGCAGTTTATCTAGAGGTGACAATGCTGTTACAAAAAAGTATAATAGGTACATAATACACACTTTTATGGTGGTTGATTACTGTTACCAAAGGTAATAATGAAAAGTTCAAGAAGGAGTAGACTCTTGAGCTGGGACTTCATTTTATCAGATAAGATTCCAGAACAGAAGGGGAGGCAATAGAGTCCTTAGAGCATGGTGATTGCTGTTAATGGTAGTTAAATTATTGAGTTTGGATTGTTGGATCTTAAGGAAACAGTTGATAAAAATAGCAAGGAAAGTAGAAGCAGAGAGTTAGGAAGGAAGGCAGTTTGCAGAGGTAGCTTGATATTCTTTATTATCATATTTGGGTATATAGCTCTTGAATGTATTTCTTCCCCATACCCTCATAAGTAGATCAGTGCTTATAATGATGATTCTGGCAATAGTACAGAGGAGAATAGGAAGGAAGGGAGTCCAGAGGCATGAAGTAAAGTTTTGGGGTGCAGAGAAGCTGCCTGGTTTCACATTGTGTCAGTGAGTAGACAAGCTCAGTCATCCATGAGGTTTAGAAATAAGAACCAATTGAGTGAATAAAATTGAAAGAGAAATAAAGTGGAAAGTATGTACTGAGAGGTTTCCAAGTTTTTGTTGCATCTGTTTGCTATTTAATATTAGAAATATTAATAATGTGTATCAGTCACTTATCACCACAAAAATGCTATGTAACAAACAGTAACAGGAAAAATTTCAGTCCCATATAATAATGGACTCGTGTTTCATTTGGGTCTTTGAGGACCTCTGCTAATATGAGATAGATTTGCCTAATCTCAATGGATCTTACATTTTGATTAGATGAGAATGTCACCATGTCATGAAGGATCTTGGCTAGACTTATTCACATGCATGGTGGCCTACTGGCTATTGGATGATGAAGTAGCTTTCAGCTATTTAGACACACAGAAAACCTGCCACTTCAGGGAGCTTTTCCCAGGTGGAAACTTCATCTGTGTTTCCTTCACAAATACAGCTGGAAAGATTGGGTAATAATAAACTCTTCCATGAGCTTTATGCTCTAGCATCTACTAAGATGGTTTTCCAATGGAAATGGCAGAGGGCAAGACCCAGGTGCCAGAACTTTAAAATCTCTACTTGAGTGACAGGAGCTGACCTCATTAAAGATATGAAGTCACAGGGCTAAACCCAAAGTCAGATTGTGGGGGACTGTGCATTGCAGTGTATAAGGTAGATATTTAGAAGAATGAAAAAAATAGGAATATTTTTATTACTGATTTACCACAGATGAATCAATTATGAGTTCAGTTATAAAACTTAGAGTTTGAAGTGTAAGTGAAGATTGGGGTTGCAAGACAGGAGACTTATTGCACCATACAGAACAGACTCAATGGAGCAATAGAAAAGTTTGTGTGGAGGTGATTAAGCTAAAATCAATGTTTTTCCACATCTTCTAATGTCCAATATGTTCTAGCAGCCATTCACTCATGAGTTTGGGTTGATGAAATGTATGGCAGATTTTAATTTATAGCTTAGAATTTTTGGTAATTCATGCCTTGTTCCTTGTAAGTTGATCTGGAACTTTATCCATGATTTATTTATCCTTATGATTTATGTTTTTCAAGAGATAGATTTGTGCTTAATTTATTTATGTTTTTAAGAGATAGATGTAATTTCTTCTCTTCCATTGTGTTATAGAAGGTTTGTGAGAATGTGCATCCTCTCATACTCCTTCCTTTTGGCCTCTGTGTTGGAGTCACCATCTTGCTCCCCCAGGGTTGGTATCCCTTAGAATGCCCAGAATGCACTTGAACAACCTCTGCTGGGGTTATGTAAGGTCCTGCCCCACCAGGCTCTCTTCTTACTTCCACAGGTGTGGGCTCTGCTCCCCAAGTGCACATCACAGGACCAGAGGAGGATGGAGTACACATGGTGTGTTCAACCTCAGGCTGGTTCCCAAAGCCCCAGGTGCAGTGGAGAGACTCCCATGGAGAGAAACTCCTGGCTTTGTCTGAGGTGCAGGCCCAGGACCCTGAAGGTCTGTTCACGGTAAAGGCCACTCTGGTGGTGAGAGACAGCTCTGCAGGGAGTGTGACTTGCTCCATCCTCAACCCTGTTTTGGGCCAAGAGAAGGCCATGGTCATGCTCATCCCAGGTCAGCGCTGCTACCTACTCCCCACTCCTTCCAGCTAGAGATAGGGCCGGACTCCCCAAGGTATGCTAGGCTGGGCTGTCCTGGTTGTGTCCTGATGGGGTCTTTGTTGGGTTGTCTCTGGCCACAGAGCCCTTCTTCCCTCGCGCCTCCCCCTGGAAGCTGGCTTTCCTGGTGAGCCTGCCCTTGCTGCTGCTCATGTTCCTTGGGGCTGCCTGTTATACTGGGAGAGAACATTTCACACACATGCAGGAGCTGCGGAAGCAGAAGCTCCCGCGCCAGGCTAAGGAGGAGGACAGACAGACCAAGGAGGAGGCCCTGAAGGACAGAGGTGAGGAGGACCAGGGGCCAGGTTGGTGAGTGTGATTGTGGGTGCTGAGAGAGACAAGCTGAGCCCAGAACCAGAGCTCAGGGTCCACTCTTCAAGGAGGACAGAGCAGATTGCTGAGGAGATCAGAGAGGACAGTGGGACTTAGCGGCTCAGATGGGTCTGGGGGTGGAGATTCTAGGATCCATAAAGGTTCTCTAGGTTCACAGTTTTCCTTCTTAGGAATAAGAGTTTATGCATAATTTCTATTTCCCTCTCTTTCAGATGACTTTCAGGCAATGCTTGGTAAGCTCTGCTCTCCCTTGAGTTCTCTGTGTCCCCTTCATATAGACATTGTGGTTCTTACCTCACCTGTTTCCTGTGTTACTTTTCAGACCAGAGGAAGGCAGCTTATTTGGTTGGTGAGTGATGCTCCAGGTGCCTGGGCTGCTGTCCCCTCTGTGCCCAGGGTTTCTTTCCCTATCTGTCTGAGTACAGACATGTGAATCCTTCCTTCCCTCGTGTGAGAATGGGACTTGGTGGAATGCAGGACTTTGCTCCATAGGGTCTCCCAGATCTGCATGCTGTTCCCTGCCCTCCTCCAGTCTTGGCATCCTAGTGGGATTATGACTCTTGGAGTCTCCTGTATCCTGGGTCTCATTCCAACTGCCCCACATGGTGCTGGCTTCTAGTCTCAATGCATCTGTTCTTCGTCATCTCCTGGAAATAAACAGTAAAAGCCAGCTGCCCTGAGATTTTATAAATTCACAGGCTCTTTAAGTTCAGGAATGTGATCTCCTCCTGCCCTCCCACCCAGAGAATCTGTTCTCTCTGTTCCTGAAGATGCTGATCAGTAATGATGGGAGAGGGTGGGGTGACTCTGCATAGAAGTAAGGGGGGACTTCCATCTCCCAGAAGAGGATTTATCTCTAGATATATTTCCTTTGAGAAGATGGGATACTTTACCCTGGAGCTGTTCTCAAATATATTTTCTTTTAACTTCATCTTCATACTATTTTCTACATATATTTGCCAGGAAATACTTAATATAATAACTATGGAGGAAGATATACACTGAAATATACACTGAAATAATATATTTTGTATAATGATTTTGATCATGAGCAGCTGCACTGAACAGCCAGTGACACAGATGATTGAAGCCCTGAGGCTCAGGTTGCTCAGTGATTTACCCACTGTCCCCCAGCAGCTGCAGTAGGCAGGGGAGTCTCAGTATGTCTTGCAGGCTTCTGACTTGAGCAGGAGATTCCCCAGAACCCCTTCCTGTCTGCATATGGCAGGAGTTCATGATCTCTCAGTCTCTCCCACACCCCCCAGAGAGTCTCCCTTGTAGAACAAGGTGAAACAAGCGCCAGGAGACTCAATGAGTAGGTGACTATGGCTGAGGTCTCATCTGTGTGTTCTTTTTCAGCCTGGAGGAAGGCCCAGCTGTATGCAGGTGAGTGACCCTGAGGGCTCTGGGATACCTGCCAGTCTTTTCTTTACACTTATCTATCATGGGATCCCCTACCAAGAGGTTGGGTTCCCTGGTCTCCCCTTCACTCGTAGCCTTCACCTGAAAGTTATAGGGGCCCCTCCTGTGAGCACAGACCTGGCCCCTCGGCCCTGTGCTCTACAGATCATGTGAGGTCAGGATACCCTCTAAGGTCTTGTCCCCTGGTCCTTCCTGTGTGTGAGGACAGTGGGGATCAGTGTGAGGAGAGGCTGCAGCAGGGTCACAGATGCTCAGGGTCACAGGGGTTGCTGATCTAAGGAAGGTTTCATTCTATTTACCATCTAAGAGTCAAGTGTCTTTGGTTATGGATCCTTTCAGATCCAGAATCTTATATTTTTTGGACCCAGTTTCGGTTTCCCTGTTTCTCCTTCATTCTCTGTTCATTGTGCTCTGACCCATGAGCAAGCAGGATTTAAGCCTGTTCAGTGGCTGAGTAATCATATCTTTAGAGCATGTGTTGTACTTCTGGGGTCATATCTTCTGGGATAATTATGGATTTCTGTGTAGGGAACTGTGAAAGATCTGAAATTATGTGCAAATATTTTTATGTTCATGGTGTGTTTGTAGAAAGATAAAAAAATGCAATGTATGATTGTTCCAAACCACCACCTTCCATTTTAGAATTCTCATGTGAAAGACAGTTTTTAATGGTAAAGTATAAGAACTGGAAAAAGAGAAAACTAGAGTGGTTAAGTTATTTATCAGAGAAAGGGTCTGGAGAATATTAAGAAAGATACAGATCGAGGAATAAAGGAAATGGGAAGGAACAGAATGTGTATGGGAGAAATGGCTTCTAGAGATTTTGGAAGGACAGAGAGAAAGAAGAGAGGACTGAAGACACCTCACCATGCTTGAATGCAGGCAGAGCAGAGGTAGTGCAGGGCAAGGTCATGAAACATAATGAGCTCCATTACCCCTTTTTGAAATACTTCAGAAAATCTTCTATTTTAAAAAGGGTGTTTGTTGGTTTTTTTTTTTTTTTTGAGGCAACTATTTAATTGCCTGTGATATGACCCCAGAGCAGCCAAGGCAGGGCCTACACCTGTGTCCTGCAGGGAGTGGGGTGACGCTGGTCCTGCTGGAGGAGGGACTGAAGATCTGAGACTCATGGGCCTGAGTCCCACACCCTTTCCCTGATCAGGTGTGTGTTTATTACCCAACACAGACCTTGATACCCAGAGAGGGTTGTGGGTGAAGACCCTCCTGAAAGAGTCTACTGGTTCTTCTGGAGGGTTATTTACACACATTGAGGATCATATAGCCTTCATTTAACATTCTTCCTGTGCACTCAAAATTTATGACATATATTTTAATCTATTTGGCATTCAATCTATTTTTTCTTTTTCTTGTAGAGATGAGTTCTATTTTTTATGTAATTAAATACTTTATTATATAGATAATTATTTCACATCCTTGTTATCCCCAGATTCTCCCCTCCCTGACCTTTCCCTCCCTCACCCACTCCTCCCCCTAAGTTTTGAAATTCAGTTTGTTTTTCAGCTTTTTTTTTTGTAAATCATTTTATTTAAAGTATTTTAAATTAAGCAAACTGAGATTTTCTAGTAAACATTTAACTTTCACACTGTGCTCCCATGAGAGGGACTTATATTTAGAAAAATATATAATGTTCTCAAGAACCAGCCATGAGTTTTTGATATTTAAATATTTATCTTTTGAAATATTTATGTCAATATCCTATCCTTTTCTCTGTAAATTATTATCTCATCTGTCCAATCTAATATTGAATAAATTGCTTGGAATCTCTCAGTAATATAGATTTATATTTCATTTTTAAGTTTTTTTTTATTTTTTTATTTTAATTTATACATATATATTTCACATCAATCACTTCATTGAGGTCCCTGGGGGTCCCCCACCACCTCCCTTCCCTGGCCACTCCAGCTGGTCCCCTCCTGCAGTTGTGTACTTTCATTTGGTTGTCCATATATTAGTGAAACCATTTGGTATCTGTTTTTTTCCTTCTGACTTGTTTCTGCCAGTATGATTTCTTCTAGGTACATCCAGGTTACCAGAAAATCATCGAATTTGTCATTTTTTATTGATATGTAATATTCCATTGTGTATATATACCACATCTTTTTCATCCAGTCCTCTTTTTGGGGGCATTTGGGTTGTTTCCAAGTTCTTGCAATTATAAATAGTGCTGCAATAAACATCCGAGCACAGGTGTTCCGTTGTACCCACATTGAGATCTCCTTTGGGTAGATTCCCAAAAGAGCAATTGCTAGGTTGAATGGTAGTTCCATTTTCATTAATTTGAGGGTCTTCCACACTGCTTTCCATAGTGGCTGGGCCAGTTTACACTCCCACCAGCAGTGTAAGAGTGTTCCTTTCTCTCCACATCCTTGCCAGCACTTGTTGCTGCCCGTTTTTTGTTTGTTTGTTTGTTTGTTTGTTTGTTTTGTTTTGATATGGGCTATTCTTGCTGGTGTGAGGTGGTTTTGATCTGCATTTCTCTGATTGCTAGTGACATTGTACAGTTTTTTATGTGCCTGTTGGCCAGTAGTACATCCTCTTTGGTGACGTGTCTTTTCAGTTCCTCTCCCCAATTTTTGACTGGGCTTCTTGGTTTGTTTTCACTAAGTTGTGTGAGTTGCCTGTGGGTCTTTGCTATCAATCCCTTATCTCTTTTGTGAAGGACAAAAATTTTCTCTCACTCAGTTGGGTTTCTTTTTGTTTTGTCTGTTGTCTCTTTTGCTGTACAGAAGCCTTTAGTTGAATGTAGTCCCAGCTGTTTATGTTTTTCTTCATTTTTTATGCCAGCTATAGATATATCTAGAAATGGATTTATGGTGTTTGCTTCGGCAGCACATATACTAAAATTAGAACAAAACAGAGAAGATTAGCGTGGTCCCTGCGCAAGGATAACATGCAAATTCATGAAGCGTTCCATATGTCTAGTGAGACCTGCAACCATAAAATACATAGAAGAAAACCTGGGCAAAACCCTCCATGAATTTCACCTCAGAAATCCATATGGGGAAACAACTATTGCCAGCAAAAAAAAGGAAGGAAAACATAAACAGCTGGGACTATATCAAACTAAAAATTTTCTGTTCAGCTAAAGAGACAATAAACAAAACAAAAAGAAACTCAACTGACTGGGAGAAAATTTTTGCCCTCCAGACAAGTGACAAGGGTCTGATAACAAAGATCCACAAAGAGCTCCTACAGCTCAACAAAAACAAAGCAAAAACCCACTCAAAAAATGGGGAGAAGAACTAAAAAGACACTTCACCAAAGAGGAGATACAAATGGCTAATAGGCATATGAAAAAATGCTCCACATCACTAATAATCAGGGAAATGCAAATTAAAACCACACTGAGTTACCATCTTACACCAGTAAGAATGGCCCATATAAAAATCAAACAGACAACAACAAATGTTGGCACGGATGTGGAGAAAAAAGGAACACTTTTACACTGCTGGTGGGAGTGCAAACTGCTGCAGCTACTATCAAAGACTGTGTGGAGGACCCTCAAACAATTGAAAGTGGACTTACCATTTGACCCAGCAATCTCATTCTAGGAATCTACCCAGAGGACATGAAAACATTAATTTAAAAGGACACCTGTGCGTGCATGTTTGTTGCAGCTCTGTTTATAATTGCCAAGATTTGGAAACAAACCAAATGCCCCAAAACAGATGATTGGCTTAAAAAAAATGTGGTGCATATACGCAATGGAATACTATGCATTAATCAAGGAGGACAAACACATGTCATTTGCTGCAACATGGATGGCACTAGAAAGACTCATATTAGCAGAAATAAGTAAAAAAGAAAAGAGAAGTACAGGGTGGTCTCACTTACATGAGGGATATAGGGGAAAACAAATAAACGAATAAGTAAGAATGAAAACAACCAATGGGACTGAACCATGGAGCGAGAGAGCAAGAGGGGGAAGAAGGCGGGGGACGTGAAGAGCACAAAATATCAGGATGATTAACAAATGTTAGTGAAGTGGGAAAGCCCGGGATACACAATAATGGACTAATGTAATATAAATATACATATATATGCAAATTTCAAAAAATTTAAATTAAACTTTAAGAAAGGAGAAAAAAGGGACAGGGTTATTAGGGAATGGAGAAAGAAAAAGAGAGCCATCTGCATAGTACCAGGCAGACAGGAGAGCTGCTTCTCCCCAACGTGGAAATTGTACTGATTCCTTTTTTTTTTTCTTAATTTATTTATTTTTTATATATGTGTCACATCCTTGCATTCCCTGAGGACCACACACCATCCTCATTCCTTCCCTTACCACTCCCTCCCATCTCCACCCCACCTAACCCCCCACATACACATCCCTTTTATGGAAATTTCATGTACATGTCTATGGCTTAAATTGTCAACTGGAAAAACTTTATAATAATAAGAAGAACAATAAATGGATTTCTGAATTGTAACTCAAGGAGGAGTTTGCCCAAATTTTTATGTATTTTATGGTTTCAGGTCTTTCATCCAAATATTTTATCCATTTTGAGTTGGTTTCTGTACATAGTGTGAGAGAGTGTCTTGGTTCATTTTTTGCATGTCTTCATTCAGTTTTCCCAGCACCATTTATTGAAGAAGCCTCTTCTTCAAAGTCCTTGCTCCACTGTAAGTTTTTCACTCCTTTGTCAAAGATTAGATGACTATATATGTGTGGTTTTATTTCAGGGCACTCAATTCTGTTCCATTGGTCTAATTGTTGTTTTTGTACTAATACCAAGCTATTTTAATTACTATTACTTTGTAGTATAATTTGAAGTGTGGTATACTAATACCTCCATTTTCTCTTTTTTTCTGTCAGGATCCTTTTTGATATTTGAGTTCTTTTGTTTGTTTGAAATTCTTGCCATATGAATTTCAGTAATTTTTGTTCTATCTCTTTAAAGAATGTCTTTGGGATTTTTATAGGGGTTGAATTGAATCTGTAGATTGTTTCTGGTAGGATGCCATTTTGATGATGTTAATCCTTCCTATTCATGAGCAGTGAATATCTTCCCATTGTCTCTATCTCTTTTAGCAACATTTTAAAGTTTTACTTATATAGTTCTTTCTACATATTTTGTTAGGTTTATTCCCAGGTATTTAATATTTCTTTCATTGCAATGGTAAATGGGATTTTTTTTATTTCTTCTTCTGTTTGACTTTTTGCATATAAGAAAGCTACTGACTTCTATGTGTTGATTTTGTAATTGCTAACTTACTGAACTCATTTATTGTTTCGAGAAGATTTTCTGTAGATTTTTTGGGTTTCTCTGTATAAAAATCCTGTCATCTGCATATAATGATATCTTCAGTTCCTCTTTTCCTATTTGTATCCCTTTTGTATCTTTCTCTTCCCTTATTGCCCTGGCTAGAACTTGAAGCACAATATTAAAAAGTAGTGGAGAGAGTAGGCATCCTTCCTGGTTCCATATCTTAATTAATTTCTACTCTTTCATTTGTTTTTTCTCCATTTTTTTATTTATATATAAATTTCACAACATTGAAATCTCAGGGATTTGCACCCCCCTCTCCTCCCTTCCCCCCTTTCCCTCCTGCTCAAAGTTGTGTGCTTCAGTTTGGTGTTTAGCTTGTTTTGACTTTTCCTCAAGGCTTTTGTTTATTTTTTTCACTATATCCCATATATTAGTGAAACCATTTGGTTTCTGTCTTTTTCTTTATGACTTGTTTCTGCTAATATGATTTCTTCTAAATACATCCATGTTGTCATAAAATCGTCGAATTTGTCATTTTTAATTGATGAGTAATATTCCATCAAGTATATATACCACATTTTTTTCATCCAGCCATCCGTTTGGGGGCATTTAGGTTGTTTCCATGACCTTGCAATTATAAATTGTGCTGCAGTAAACATCCGAGCACAGGTGTACCCTTGTACCCACATTGAGGTCTCTTTTGGGTAGATTCCCAAAAGAGCAATTGCAGGGTCAAATGGTAGTTCCATTTTCATTAACTTGAGGGCCCTCCACACAGCTTTCCATAGTAGTTGGACTAGTTTACATTCCCACCAGCAGTGTAGTAGTGATCCTTTCTCTCCACATCCATGTCAGCAATTCTTGATGCCCGTTCTTTGGATGAGGACCATTCATACTGGTGTAAGGTGGTATCACATTGTGGTTTTGATTTGCATTTCTCTTATTACTAGCGACGTTGAACTATTTTTCATGTGCCTGTTGGCCATTTATATTTCCTCTTTGGAGAAGTGTCTTTTTAGTTCTTCTCCCCACTTTTTAATTGGGCTTTTTGTTTTGCTTTTGTTTAGTTGTGTGAGTTCCTTGTATATCTTCGTTATTAAACCCTTGTTACTCATGTGGAGGGCAAAGATTTTTTCCCATTCGGTTGGACATCTTTTAGTTTTTTGTTGTCTCTTTTGCTGTACAGAAGCTTTTTAGTTTGATGTAATCACATCTGTTTATGTTTTCCTTCATTTTTTTGCCATCTATAGATCTTTCCAGAAGGGGATTTCTGAACTGTAGTTCATGGAGAGTTTTGCCCAAGTTTTCCCCAATGTATGCTATGGTTTCAGGTGTGACCTCTAAGTCTGTTATCCATTTTGAGTTGATTTTTGTTCATGGACTAAGGTAGTTTACTTGGTCCATTTTTTTTGGCATGTCTTAGTCCAATTTTCCCAGCACCATTTATTGAAGAGGTTATCTTTGTTCCAAGGTAACTTTTTCACACCTTTGTCAAAAATTAGTTGATTATATCATGTGTGGTTTCATTTCAGTGCACTTAATTCTGTTCCATTGGTCTGACTGTCTGTTTTTGTACCAATACCATGCTGTTTTAATTATTATGGCTTTGTAGTATAGTTTGAAGTTTGGAATTGTAATACCTCCATTTTCTTTTTATCTGATCAGGAGGCTTTTTGATATACGGGGTCTTTTATTATTCCATACGAATTTCAGTAATTTTTGTTCCATCTCTTTAAAAAAATGTCATTGGGATTTTTATTGGGATTGCATTGAATCTGTAGATTGCCTTTGGTAAGATGGTCATTTTGATAATATTAATTCTTCCAATCCATGAACAGGGAATGTCTTTCCATTTCCTCTTAGGAGTGTTTTAAAATTT
Source organism: Uropsilus gracilis (assembly GCA_004024945.1). Lineage (NCBI taxonomy): Eukaryota > Metazoa > Chordata > Mammalia > Eulipotyphla > Talpidae > Uropsilus > Uropsilus gracilis. Next base: position 17,432 of record PVHY01022256.1, read on the forward strand.
TCTTTGTATAATTCTTTCACGTTTTTTGTTAGGTTTATTCGCAAGTATTTAAATTTTTTTTTGGTGACATGGTAAATGAGATGGTTTTTCTGATATCTTCTTCCTCTGTTTGACTTTTTGCATATAAGAAAGCCACTGACTTCTGTGTGTTGATTTTGTGTCCAGCTACCTTACTGAACTGGTTTATTATTTCAAGTAATCTTTCTGTGGATTTTTTTGGGGGGTTTTCTAAATAGAGAATCATGTCATCCGCATATACTGATAACTTTAGTTCCTCTTTACCTATTTGTATCCCTTTTATGTCTTTCTCTTGCCTTATTGCCCTAGCTAGAACTTCCAGTACAATGTTAAAGAGTAGTGGGGAGAGTGGGCATCCTTGCCTAGTTCCAGATCTCAACTGGAATGATTTTAGTTTTTCCCCGTTTAGGATATTTGCTGTAGGTTTGTCATAGATGGCTTTTATTATGTTGAGGTAAGTTCCTTTAATCCCTAGTTTTTCAAGGGCTTTTATCATGAATGGATGCTGGACTTTGTCGAATGTTTTCTCTGATCTATTGATATGATCATGTGGTTTTGTATTTCTCTGGTTGATGTAGTGAATTATGTTAATTGATTTCTGGATGTTGAACCATCCTTGTGCCCCTGGGATAAATCCCACTTGGTCATGGTGAATGATGCTTTTAATGCATCATTGGATTCAGTTTGCCAGGGTTTTGTTTAAAATTTTTGTCCGTGTTCATTGAGGAAATTGGTCTATAGTTTTCTTTCTTGGAGCTGTCCTTATTTGGTTTTGTTATGAGTGTAATGTTTACTTCGTGGAATGTGTTTGGCAGTATTCCTTCTTTCTCAATTTTTGGAAAAGCTTTCGTAGTGCAGGCATTATTTCATCTTTGAATGTCTGGAAGAATTCATTTGTAAAGCCATCAGGACTGGGCTCTTGTTTTTAGGTAGAGTTTTGAAGACTGCTTCAATTTTGCTACTTGTGATTGGTTTACTTAGTTCTCTCTATCTTCTTTGTTTAATTTTGGGGATCTGTATCTTTCTAAGAATCTATCCATCTCATCCAGGTTGTTGTATTTATTTCCATATAGTTGTTCATAGTAATCTCTTATTATCCTTTGGATTTCTTTTGTGTCTATTGTAATTTCTCCTCTTTCATTTGTGATTCTGTTTACTAGGATTTTCTCTCTTCTTTCCTTTGTGAGCTTTGCAAGGGGCTTATCAATTTTATTTATTTTTTCAAAGAACCAGCTTTTGGTTTTGTTAATATTTTGGATAGTCTGTTTGGCTTCTAGATTATTTATTTCTTCTTTTATTTTAGTTATTTCTTGTCTTCTGCTGAATTTTGGGTTTTACTGTTGCTCTTTTTCTAATTTTTCAAGTTGGTAGATTAGGTTGTTTTTTTTTTTATTATTTTCTTGGGTTTTGATATGTGCCTGTATTGCTATGAAACTTCCTCTTAGATATGCTTTGGCTGCATCCCAGACATTTTGGAATGTTGCGTCTTTGTCATTTGTTTCAGAGTAAGTTCTAATTTCTTCTTTGATTTCTTCAGTTACCCATTCTTCCTTTAGAAGCATGTTGTTCAGTCACCAAGTGTTAAGTGTTCTTCTTGTTTCCTTTTCATTGTTGATTTCTAGTTTGTTGCCCTTATGGTCTGAAAAAAAAAAGTTGGTATTATTTTAATCTTTGTGTATTTATTTATGTTTGCCTTGTGACCTAGTATGTGGTCAATTTTAGAAAATGATCCATGTGCATTTGAGAAGGTATATTCTGTTCCTTGTGGGTGTAGCATCCTGTAGATGTCTATTAGGTCCATTTTGTCTAGGTCTTCTTTTAAGGTTTTTGTGTCCTTGTGTAGTTTTTGGTTTTTTTTAATCTGTCCTTTGTTGAGAGTGGGGTGTTGAAGTCCCCTACTACATATGTGTTTTCATCTATATTTGTTTTCAGCTCTCTTAGTAACTGTCTTATATATCTTGGTGCTCCCTCATTTGATGAGTATATGTTGATATTGTTACATATTTTTGGTTTGTTGACCCTTGAACCATTAGGTAGTGGCCATCTTTATCCTTTGTTACTTTTTTTATTTTGAAATCTGCTTTGTCTACTATATGGATGGATACTCCTGCTTTTGGGGGGGTGGCTGTTTGCTTGTAAAATTGTTTTCCATCCTTTTACCTTTAATATGCTTGTCTTTCAGGATCAGATGTGTTTCTTAAAGGCAGAAGAAGTTGGGTTCTGTCTTTTAGTACAGTCTGCAACTCTATGTCTTTTGATTGATGAGTTTAGCCCATTGACATTTAGAGTAATTATTGATGTTTGAGGGTCTAAAAATGCGTTCCTGGTGGTCATTTGAGGTTCTGTTTTAGTTTGTTTTTTCTTTTTTTTTATTGCTCATTCTTTTTATTCTTCTGCAGGTTTCGATGTTAGGGCATCTTTCAGGAGTTCTTGGAGAGGGGGTTTGGTGGTAGCAAATTTCTGTAGGTTTTGTTTGTCTGAGAAAGTTCTGGTTTTTCCTTCATAAAGGTAGGACAGTTTTGCAAGGTAGAGTATTATTGGTTGGCATTTTTTGTCTTGTAGTGTTTCAAAGATGCCATTTTCTCCTTGCTTGGAGTGTCTCTTCTGAGAAATCTGAGGTCGGTCTGGTCGGTTTTCCTTTGTAGGTTATCTGCTTCCTCTCTCGTTATTCTCATAATTTTCTCTTTATCTTTAGCTTTTTTAAATTTTACTATAATGTGTCTTGTTGTGTTTCTTCTTTCATTAAAGTAGTTTGGTGTCCTTTTTGCTTCCTGTATGTCCATTTTCTTTTCTTTCTTCAGGTTTGGGAAATTTTCCTCCATTATTTCATTGAAGAGCCTTTCAGATCCTATGTCTTTCTCTTCACCTTCTGGTATTCCAATTACTCTTATTTTTGTTTTCTTTGGGTCTCTGATTTTTTCTTCTGTTTTCTTACTCTGCTTTTCTCTCTCTTTCTTCATTCTCTCTACTTCTGTATCCTCCATTGTGCTGATTCTTTCTTCTATTTCTTCTAATCTGCTTTCCTGACTCTTCCCTGCATTTTTGAGTTCTTCTGTTGCTCCTCTTGAGCATTGCAGCTCCTGTAGTTTCTAATTTAGGATTTCAATTTCATTTTTCTGTACAGTAATAATATTGCTCATTTTGCTGCATTCTTTTTTATATTTTTGTACTACTTCTCTTAATTCATTGAGAGCTTCTACCCTTTTGCTTTCCCTTTCCCCCCCCTTCCTTGGCCTCTTTGAGTGCTTTTATCACATTGATTCTGAATTCTTTGTCTGACATATGGAGCATTTCTTCCATGTCATCCATGTTGGTTTTTTCAAATTGTTTATCCTTTGGTGGTGAGTTATTTTTCTTAGAGCTTGCTTGAGTGTTTATGTTCTTCCTCCTTCCTGTGTTTTCCTTTCGGATCTGCTCTACATATTGGTGACTACTGCTCTAGTATTAGGCATGTTGAAGCCTATATAGTTGTGGTTAACTCTGCCTATGTGCTTTTGGTAGTGAGTATCCTTGTTTTCTGAGTTTGTTCCGGTGCCACGTAGTGGTGCCAGCATTTTTGGGTTTTGGGGTGGAAGCTGTTGACCTCCAGGTGGGCCTTGCCAGCCTCAGCAACTCAGTCCAAGCTACCCTGAATGGCCAGGGTCCATTCAGTTGCAAATTGCAGGGCTATCCTTTCTCCTGGGCCGTTTCCGTGACAACTGGGAGAAACCTCAGGTTGCTCTCAGTAGGATAACCTCACCTGGCTTTTGTGAACTCCTCCCCCAGGTGTTGGTGGGGTAGCTGCCCCTCTCAGCGGAGATGGAGTTCCCTGGCTTGTGTGAATTCCTCCCCCAGGTGCTGGTGGGGTAGCTGCTCCTCTCAGTGGAGTTGGAGTTCCCTGGCTTGTGTGAACTCCTCCCTCAGGTGCTGGTGGGGTAGCTGCTCCTCTTAGCGGAGTTGGAGTTCCCTGTGCAGGTGACACTTTAGTCCACTTGAGCCTCAGCCTGCCCCTTGGGCTTTGAGGTGGGAGCTGTTGACCTCCAGCTGGACCTCTCCTCTTTCATTTGTGATCCTGTTTATTTGAAAGTTTTCTCTTCTTTTCTTTGTGAGCTTTGCAAGGGGTTTATCAATTCTATTTATTTTTTTTCAAAGAACCAGCTCTTGGTTTTGTTGATCTTCTGGGTGGTCTTTTTGGTTTCTAGGTTATTTATTTCTTCTTCTGTTTTTTTTTTTTTTATTTATTGTCTTCTGCTAGATTTTGGCTTTTCCTGTTGCTCTTTTTCTAGTTTTTCAAGTTGGGAGATTAGGTTATTTCTTTGGTTAGTTTCTTGGTTTTTGATATGGGCCTGTATTGCTATGAACCTTCCTCTTAGATATGCTTTTGCTGAGTCCCGGACATTTTGGAATGTTGTCTCGTCTTTGTAATTTGCTTCAGAGTAGATTTTAATTTCTTCTTTAATTTCTTCAGTTACCCAGTCTTCATTCAGTAGCATATTGTTCAATCATCATGTATTGGACACTCTTCTTGCTTTCTCTTCATTGTTAACTTCTAGTTTGATTGCCTTTATGATCTGAGAAAAAAGTTGGTATACTTTTAATTTTTGTGTATTTATTCAAGTTTGCTTTGTGTCCTAATATTGGTCAATTTTAGAGTAGGATCCATGTGCATTTGAAAAAAAGGTGTATTCCTTTCCTTGGGGGTGCACTGTACTATAGTTATCTATTAGATCCATTTGGTCTGTCTTCTTTTATTCATGTCCTTGTTTAGTTTCTCTTTTGTTGATCTGTCCCTTGGTGAGAGTGGGTTATTAAAGTCTTCTACAGTGTATGTGATTTCGCCAATATTTGTTTTCAGTTCTGCTAGTAGCTGTCTTATAAATCTTGGTGCTCCCTCATTTGGTGAATATATATTGATAATTGTTATGTCTTTTTGGTGGATTGAACTCCAAACCATTAGATAGTGGCCATCTTTATCTTTTGTCTTTTTTTTTTTTTTTTGAAATCTGCTTTGTCCGCTATGAGAATGGCTAGCCCTGCCTTTTTGGGGGGGCCTGTTTGCTTGTAGGATTGTTTTCTATTCTTTAACCTTCAATCTATGCTTATCTTTAGAGATTAGATGTGTTTCCTGGAGGCAGCTGAACGTTGGGTTCTGCCTTTTGATCCAAGTCCGCAACTCTGTGTCTTTTGATTGATGAGTTTAGACCATTGACATTTAGAGTGATTATTGATGTTTGAGGTTCTAACATT
>PVHY01022257.1:0-22677 GCA_004024945.1 Uropsilus gracilis
TATTCTATGTGAATACAAAACAAATCTGTTAGGTTTACTCTATGCTTTGAAAGTAATGGATCAGTCAAATCGCTTAACAGTCCTTGGGTGAAAAGTCAAGAATTTATTAAAGGGAGAACAGGAATAAAAATGAGAAAATTAAAAGTCTAGTTTAAAGTCATCTTTCAAAATCATTTTAAAGAGTTAGATTTTTATCACTTTAAGGAAAAAGCTATTAGAAGAGTGAATTCTAGAGAACCAATCGTTGACACTAGCTTTTCCCTTTGAGCATATTAATTCATTTGCTAACTCTGGGCAACATAGCGGGATCTAGTCTCAAAAAATAGCCAGGTGTGGTGGCGCAAGCCTATAATTCTAGTTACGTGGGAGGCTGAGGCTGGGGATCGCTTGAGTCCGCGGATCTACCCTGGGCAACATAGCAAGACCTAGTCTAAAACAAAATTCATTTGCTAACTCATTAGCTAATTGTTAACAGATATGATATGAACACCTACTGTGTACCAAGCACTGGTGCTAAGTGCTCAGGATCTGTGGTGAACACATTAGACAGAATCCATGCCCAAGTTTCAGCCTCAAGTGGTGCTTCCTCTTGCAAAGAGATACACTGTGGATCCTTGCAAACTGACTGCAGTTTTAGTGTGCTTTATTATTTGGTTTGGGAGGCAAAATCTCATAAAAACATTAAAATGTGAAGTAACAATCCTGTAAGTTCAATTAAAATTATTGTCTAACTTTTTGCAAAAACAAGAACAACTTATTGTTCTGTCTACATCATCTGTTTTATATTTGTTTTATTTTACATCGTTATCTACCCCAGAATTCTCCCAACCACCTTATGTGAACCATTGTCTTAGTCTTTTGTGCCCCTCCCACTCCCGCTTCCCTGCCCCCCCCATGCTCCATGCTTCAGTTTTTCTGAGTTAGTTTTGAATTTTTCTTGTCTGTTTCTTTGTTTTCCCTTTGTCTACATCATATTTGAATCATCACAGAGAATTAGCAGACAGGCAGTTTAAAAGGCATGACCTAAAGGAAAATATATGTGTTTCAATTGTTTTCCTGTTGTAGAATCACTGACTCATCTGGGGCAGTTAAGTTGGCAGATGGGTTTAACATTTTCTCACTTGTAACATGGAATCATCTTGAAGACTTTAATATTAAGGAGATCATAAATGAATGCTCAAAGGAGTCACCTATTTCAAACTGTGGTATCAAACATTAATTTACCATTGATGGTCAACTGGAAAGAAAGGGGAGCAATATCCTAAAACAAGGTCCATTCAGTGTGGTGTGTAGGTTCAGATGCTCTCTGAGGACTTTTAATACTTAGAATATTGGACATAAAAGCTAAATAGCTGCCTTGTTATGTTTGATGGTATAAGGAGCTCTGAGCTGGGTCCACATTCACCAACAGCGAGATCTCATCTCCATCATGACAGATTTGCAGGCAGCCACATTTCACAGACATGTATTAAAGAGAGTCAAAGGCAAAGAATTAACACCTGCATAAAGGATGCAAACCAGGCCATCACATTAAAGAGTATAAATTGATCAAATGAAAATGTAGCAAATGATGTCTCCTAATCGTCCCTATTCTGCCTCCCTAATTCTCTATGCACAAGGTGCTTTTATGCACCACTGAAGTAGAGCCATCACAACCACCAACTAGACCCAGTTAGTCTAATTACAGCCTAATGCTCTCCAAATATGTCTGGCATAAAAGCCTGCATAACCTGTCTTTCCTTAATTTAGATGGGTCAGACTTAGCACTTTTAAAAACCTTAACTATAGTATAACCCTAGAGCATACACAAAATATACATTATTATGAAAAATATGCATTTATGCTAGTTGTGGTTTGGCAACCTATCCCTGTACACAGATGGAGAATTTGTGGAACTGGAGGAGTTTGAGGATTAATGGAATGTGTGATTAACTGCTGGGAAAACAGCAAGTAAAATTATTTAATCTCCATGCCCTAATATTCTTATTTGCTATAGACTTGCAACTATGCCATATTAAGATATGGAAAAAAGTCAGGTAATTGTTTCAACATATTACCAATATTATCATAACTAATATCATTACTTAATTTATGTAGGTTAAAACTCATTTAATACTAGACTAACCCTAATCAGAATACTAAATATTCTCATTATTTTAGAGTGGTAGTAACCAAAGCATAGAAAGGTTAATAAATTACTTTGGGTCACACACCGCGTAAATGCTAGACTTTTTGGTCTAGCGTTTGCTACACCTAAATCTACCTAAATGGTAGATTTGAATCCAGCTAGTAAGTCTGTCTCCAGGTCAGACTGTATACCTACTATACCAGACTGTCCAGAGGGGCATAGAGGTACAGGTCAAGGCCGATTGTAAGGTTCTTAGACTGTATCTTAGCTCACAGAATACACAGAGGGGTAAGAGAAATAGGTGTGGGGACCATCCTGACAGGAGTGGTGTTGAAACCATGCCACAGACCTCAAGGTCCATCACAGCTACTTTAGTTCTTCTGGACACTGGGTCCCACTTGAACCTCTCACATCAGTCAGACTGAATTCTAGATGCTACTGCTGGAAAGAAGCTCCGCCAACCCCTTCCAGACCCTGGAATAACCATCTCACCAGAGTTGATTGACAAATCCCCACTTCCTGCATCCAAGTCCACACTGTGACTAAAAATGACTAAAAATGAATCCATCTTGCTAAGACGCTGGAGTCAACACATTTGTTGGAGGTGAAATAATTATGTAAACCTTTGAGAAGGAAAGCGGTTTTTAATTGACTTGTGTCACCACTGAAAGGAATTTAAAGTCACCAAGAACATTTCAATTAATTAGGCACAATCCAGCTGTATAGATAATGGAAAACAGGAGGGTCTCCTCAAGGATGTCTTTCCATTCAGATTTGCAAAGAGTACCTCTGAAAATCCTCAGAGGAAGTGAGTAATCACAGGCAATATTTACTAAGTCTACATCTTTCATTGCACTGTAGAATGTTTCACCTCATATGACGCTAATGGGGAAAAAAATAGTTTGTTGTTTGAGGGTAAAGACTAAACAATGATGAATTGGTTGCCTGAAGTGCAGTAAAAAAGAAACAAATGGATGTGTGCCATTAACAGAGTTAATTATAGATGCAGATTAAAAGGCAAGATTAAGTAGTGGAAGAAAAGCAGAGTCACCTTCGGCCCAGACCAGCCAAGCAGCAGCGGTCAGTCACCTAGCAACAAGTTTCCTATCCCCGCTGTGCTCTTTAATTCAGCAAATCTGCTCAGGATGGCGGGCTGTTCTCCTGACAAAACGCATTATGTTGGAGACGGAGGGCTACACAAATCCACTGTACACAGCACTCTGCTCCCTATTGACCACTGATCCTTTCTCTCGATCCACAAAAGAGGCCCACATAATGCCCTGAAAGGAGAGGAGTCTCCACAGAGAAAACATTTGTTTGTAATTGAGATTGACTACATAATGAAAATGATGTTCTTTTTAAAATTCTGCTTGTTGAGGCCACACTTTTTGTCTCCTGGCACTCAAAGCACATCCCTGCTGGGAAAAGGGGCAAACATTGTAAAAACTCAAAACTGATTTTTTTTTCTTTGCATTGAAAACACCCATTCTATAACAAAATGTCCAGGTCTCTCTCCTTAGAACTTAAACAAGTGATAAGAAGGTAAACAGGAAAACTTCTATTCAGAGTTGCTGTCACAAATGCCCGCTTTGCTGACAGCACATAGGCGATGCATGCTCATTCATTTGTGCAACAACAGAACATAAATGGTAGAGAGAATTTTGATTTCTTCATTGTACCCTCGGTGAAGAGACCGTAAGTTGGTGGTCAAATCATTTCAAACACATGGGCTGAAAAACCCGTTAAATTTTAACCTGACTCAGGGGAGGAGGGAGCGACAAGGAGAGGGCAGAATAGCTCATCTTCTTAATCGAGAGGACACCATTAAAGTGACCTGTGTAGATAGAACTTTAGTTGATTTCCTATAAAAAGATTATGTAGTCATCTTTGTGAAGCCTGATCTAGCAGTCACAATTATTTGAAATCAGATCACTGAGTTTATTAATTTTGAAACATTACTAAAATTAGTTTTAATAAATGAACAAGCTTATATATATAATATATATATATATTATATATAAGCTTGTTCATATATATATATATATATATATATATATATATATATGCCTGGATCCCATATCTCAATCCCATACCTTTGATTATCAGTCAAAATAAATGACTTTCACCAAAAAAAAAAAATTAAACAATTTCTCACACATTAACAGAACATTCGGACTTGAACGTGCATTCAGCGTTTACAAGCTACCTACTGTGCCAGGCACTGTTCTGGAAGCTGGGGATTCAGAGACAAAGATACAGAGAAAATACCCTCAAGAGAAAAGAGGAGTATCATACATTTACACCATGGTGTAAAGGGAGTGGGTAGAGTTTAGCACAGGGCCGAAGGCTCACCTAGACTTACATATGGCCAAGAATGTAGAGGAAGTGGTTGTCCACACTCAGACTTTCTGGGGGAAATGATACCAGAGTTAACCCCTGGAGCATGTGTGTTAGAAACTGTCCAGGTGCATAAGAAGTTCTTGGCAGAAAGAACATTGTGCAAAATCCCTCAGAGAGAAAGAGTGTGGCTTTTTGAGGGACTGAGAGTAATTCATTACGATGGGAGACTGGAGGTGGATGGATCAAAGCACTAGGTCACAGAGAGCCTTGAGTGTCAGGTTAAGGACTTTTTCTGAAGAGAGTGAGGATTGATAGATCTTACTGAAGGATGATCAGACTTGTAGTGGCATTAGCAGGTGATTTTTATTTCTTCCCAAGGAAAAACCCTCATTTCATGCAATCTCCCCACTCTGAGTTACCATTTAAGTTTGATAATATAGTTGAGACTTGCTGAAAACTGATGGGAAAAGAAGATTGTCAGTTTCACTGAGTGATTGAAGGTGAAAAATAATACTTCAATTTTTAGGGGATAGTGAAGTAGTGAGTCCATGATATTAAGGCTGTACAGAGAAAAACAAAACATAAAATAAGGCAGTTGAACACTATTATGTTGCTGATTAATAAAGTCATGGCAGTGACTAAATCAAAATAATAGGACAAAATAGTTTTTTTTCTGGTTTCCCAGCCTTGAAAGTGAAAGCTGTCATGTCCCTATGATGAAGAACACTAGTATTTTTGACTCTCAATGAATGGACTAATGATGGGTTGTGTGGTCCAAGCATCTGGGCAGGAAAATGGATTACATAAAACACAAAACAGATCCAAAAAGACCAGTGTAGCATCTTCAGAAACATGATCAAAGACATGCAAATACACAGTAAAGTGACCGTGTAGTAGGTGTCATAGGAAGATGGGTGTGTTTATTGTCTGTTGGAACAAATACCTGCCTGCCCTTTCTACTGTGTTCACTCTTCCCACAGTCTCTGGGCAGTTCTGTGTACACCAGACATAAGAGGGAATATGTAGTAAATCAGAACCAAAGATTAATCTCTTCTAAAGGATTACCTGTCTCTGCTGGGTGGCACTCCTACGTATTTGCCACATTGCTGACAGCACCCATCTCAAGCTGAGCACAAAGCACAAGTCCAGAACCAGCACTTCTTGTTTGGATGGTTGCCTTATTTTTTAAAAGACAATGTCAGAATTCAAGATTTGAAAAGATCATGAAGCCGGCCTTGGTGGCGTGCGAATTTAATCCCAAGCCTAGAACGGGAGACTGAAGACTGGGAATCGCATGAGTCCAAAGGTTTGAGATCCGCCCAGGGCAACATAGTAAGACCTCGTCTCAAAAAATAGCTGGGCGTGGTGGTGCATGCCTGTAATTCCAGCTATCTGGGAGACCAAGGCTTGGAATCACTTGAGTCTATGTTTCCCTGGGCAACATTGCAAGACCTAGACTCAAAAACAAACAATTAAACAAGCAAACAAATAAAATAAATAAAAAGAATAGAAAGATCATGAAAAGTGAAAAAACTGAAATACTCTACTAAGCAGACAGGGTGACATGAAGAGCAGACTAGGGCCCTTCCGTTTCACTGTGACGTGTGGCTAAATTGATGCTAACTGGCTTTGCAAACTTCACATCCCCTTTTTCCTTTATCCAAAGCATATCACTGCAAAAATCTCATAGTGGGCATTTCAAAGACTTCTCTACTGCAGCTTTCTAGGCTGATTTCATTGGGAAAACAGGGTCAGAACAATGGTGTTCAGTGAATTTCAACTTTCACATGAAAATGAACCATATGATGTCCACACCATCAGCCACCAGGACTTCATGAGATGCAGTTATGTCTAGTATTATGGAAATGTAAGAGTTACACAGTCTTACTCCAGCAGCTTCTTTCAAAATGCAAGCTTTATAACTTTGCAAATACTACCTTCTCACATTTACGTCTAATCAGTTAAACCTCATTATACACCCTTTTAGCTTTCTCAGAGAAGATTATCTGACATTTAGCATTCACCAGTTTTTCTGAAAAGGTTAATAGTTCACCAGCCAAAGTTAGAACTAAGCAGAACTGATCATTCCTAAAAGTCTAGGTTGAAATGTGAGGGCTTTGTGTTGACAGCCTAGGGATTGTAATGAGTCTCTAGGATATTCTTAAAGCTTGTTCCTTTTAGCCTGTGAATGGAAAGAACAAAATTTTAGTCTCTAGGTGTTTTCCACGGTTCTTTCACTTGCAGGCTTCCCGACACCAATTAAAGAGATTATGTCATCAAGTGAAAGGAAAGCTATAACTTGTATGTTAATGCTGTGATTGCTTGAGACAGGGTCACAGGACCCAATAGTGTGGTGGCTGACCTTCAAAAACTTAACTTTGAGTTCAATTCCTAATTAACCTTTTTTCAATACAAGAAAGTATAATTTCACGCCATTGTCCTCCTCCCCCCCACTCATTTTTCCTTATGCAATGAATGTATTACCAAAATCAATGAGTAATTGTGAAGATCTTTTCCCTCCAATGATGTCATCTTTGAGAATGAATTTCTATGTGCATTCGAAAGCTAAGTGTGCAGCAAACACATTTAAACCTTCAAAAAAGTATTAAAATAAATTGATATTGGTAAACAAAAATACAAATAAATATTGTACTTCACCATTGCATAGTCAACAATATGAGATTATCAACTGTGTGAACATACGGAAATTTATGTAAATTTTTAAAAATTATGTTGGAGTCCTAAAATTTCACTCCCTTGAATTAATTTTCTCTGTAAGTCTTACAGCCTTGCTGTGTGATGTGTATTTTATTCCAGAAATTGCTCTCTGATAAAAGTACTCCAATTATTTTAGCTCTTATTTGGTCAAGCCTGAAATTAATGGCTGATGGATGTTACATTTCTTGTAATCTCTAGTACCCTCTGGCTGAATAAAAGGAAAAGTTACTTTTAAGGTAGGGCTGTGTAATAGTTAATGGCTTTGATCCTCATGTTTATGATTTGTCCCTGGTGGTTATAAGGACTTTCTGAGTAAGTGATTTCTGTATCACTTAGTAATTATTCTAGTGATCTTTATATTAAGACAGCATTTATCAAATTTAAAGTCAAAATTATCACTTTTGTCACTGATTTAGCATAAATAGTAGATTACTTCTTTGATTGCTTTGAATCCAGATTTTAGGTAACACAGGCCAAAATGCTGTTTCATCAATAAATTATTCAGAAGCTATCCTAGCAATACCTGTGTTTTTCTGTTTTACATTTTCCCCGGGTTTTCAAAGTAGCCCTTCTTGTTCCACAGTATTGGACAATGCTGTGCAAAACCCTGTATTATTTAATGGAAAAAATTCATTATTACCCTTCTAGTTAAATCACCCCAAAATTCAGGTCTGAAATGATATTGTGGTAGAATAGTAGAGTAATTGACCTTTTTAAGGGACCCCACAAAATGCCCTGATATAGAACAGATAGGAATTTTTCAGACTCATAAACAGCATAAAAGAAATATACTGCTGTTTTGTTTATTAGTTTTTTTTTTCTTGAAGCATTCACACATATCAGGATTGAAAGATGAGCAAAGACCAGTAATGAGACACAATTAATGTCTTGCATAGGTTTCCCTTAAATCAGAAAAATGACACTAAGGAGATGGTAGTGAGCGCAATAAAAAAACAGTTGGAGCACAGCTGGAAAGTTACCTTGATATCTAAGTACACAATTGGCATTGATCTTTAAGCTTTTAGAATGAACCAGGAAAAAATCTCTTCCAGTTCTCAATTCAATCTATAAACTAAAGAAATACAATGTTAAGGAAGCAAGCAAAAAGTACCTGTTTTAAAGCAAATTTTAGGTAGGTTTATTATTTCATAATAAAACATTAAAAGCCTTGAAAGACAGTTCAAGGTCTTAGTAAAGTGTGTGTGTGTGTGTGTGTGTGTGTGTGTGTGTGGGTGACAGTGTGTTTATGCATGTACTTGTTGCAGAAGAAATTGGCTACAGAAATAATCTAACATGGTTATGAAATGGAATTTTCAGTTTCAGGGAAAGGCAAAATGACTTCTAAAAATTATCAGCACACTTGTTCTATTTCTATTTCTTTTGGATTCTTTTGTACTGTTTGATTCCCTTGAATTAATTAATTAGTTAACTTTTTTTTACATTAAAGACCACTTCTGTTGGCTTTTCTTTTTTTTTTCTTTTTCTTTCTTTTTTTTTTTTTTTTTTTTTTTTTTGTTTTTTTTTTTTTTTTTTTTTTTTTTTTTTTTTTTTTTTTTTTTTTTGAGACTAGGTCTCGCTATTTTTGCCCGTGGAACTGCAGGCTCTTGTTGCCCGGGGTACCACAGATTCAAGCAATCCCCAGCCTCAGCTTCCCAGGGAGCTGGGATGACAGGCGCACTCCACCACGCCCAGTCATTTTTTTGGAACTAGGTCTTGCTACGGGCCCCAGGCGGGACTCGAACCTATGAAGCCTAGCCCCTTCATAGGCTGAAGTTTACAGCACGAGCCACCGTGCCCGGCCCTACATTAAAGACCACTTCTGATTTTATTTGAAAGAATGAGAAAGATTGTTACTCTGTTTGAATGTCCTCACATTTTATGAATATTTAAAAAAATATCTTCACCTCTGGGTAGACAAAGATGTATTATATGTATAAACATATATTTGTGCAATCAATTTATAAAAATAAAATTAATTATTAAAAAATTTAAAAATACATGCAATATATGACTATAGAGACAATACTTCCAAGATTTCCTGGGATAGTCTTATTTTATTTTTTATTATTTTTAAAAATAATTTATTTATATATATATTTCACATCATTGTGATCCCTGGGGGTCACCTACCACCTCCCCTCTCTGGCCACTCCTGCTGGTTCCCTCCCGCAGTTGTGTACTTTTATTTGGTTGCCCACAGATTAGTGAAACCCCTTGAATTAATTTAAAAAGGAACAGTGTTATGAGGATTTGAGTCCCATTCTTCAACTTGTGGCTGGGTGATCATGAGCAAGCAGGCTGATAGCTAACACTATTCATAGTACCTTTATCCGATCAGGTGAAGTACATGTCAATTAACAAAAGGTAGTGTGCAATTCCAGAAGTCAGCTGTTAATATAATTTACTAAATCTTAGCAGCTGTGTTAAAACATTTATAACATAAAGTAGATACTGGATTTTTAGTACCCAGCTGAAATTATTTCCTTGGTACAAAAGGAAAGAAAATGTAATAATTTCTGAGTGCTTTTCCTCACTCTCTTTGAACTCTATTCTAACCTCCAAAATGCTCTGAAAATTGGGAGAGAGGTTTTGTTGTCTGGTTTCCAAAGGAAATAAACACCAGAAACAGCCACCACCAGCAGTAACTGTTCCTGCCTTCCATCAGCTGTAGAAGGCCACTTCCCATAAAAATATTTTTTCTATTTTCCTACTTTCTTGCTACCTACAAGTCACCTATTCATCTTTTAAAGTCTCAATTATTCTCCATCTTATTTAATTCACAAACATTTGATTATCATCTTTTATCCTAATTCCTCTTTAATCTCTTATATACCTTGGAGCAAAGCTGTTAACCATTCTAGGTCTTAGTCATTTCATCTTAGAGCAAAATTTCTGAAGTCCTTAGTGACCCTGTATGAATTCTCTTATAGATCTGTAAGTCCTGTTGAAACCTTTTTTTGAAAAAAGATAAAGCATGCACAAAATAGATATTAACAAGTATATTGTCAATGTGTTTTCTTTTTTCAAATTCATTTATTGATGCCTTTGTATTTAAAGCAAATCTCCTGTCAAGAAATTAGACTGCAGATAAAATATCTTCAAGTCCCTATAAGTGATAGGAAGTAGGTAGTATCACTTAGTTCCTTTATCTACTTAAAATATATTTAAAGCATCAAAATTCTAAGACAATAAGGAGAGTTGTTAATCCAATGAAATTCACCTCCATGAGGTATGATCCTTACACATGTATATGCAACTATCTACAGGTTTATGCAAAGTTAAGGACACGTGTGTGGAGGTGAGTGTATCTATGGCTATAATTATACATAATGTTGCACTGTAAGTAAATATTTCTGCAAATGTTTGGATGGAAATATCCTTTTGTCATTTTTAGTACTTTGCCAAAGATGTATGAAAGCAACTGAGAAAAGTATTTGACAAAGGAGCTTGAGAACCTCAAGGTTTACAGACCCTTTTAATCATACTATGAAGTAAGATACCATGGAGGAGGAGAGGAAGGAGGTTTCTTCAATTTACCTGCCTGGGGAGAAGCTCAGGAAGCGAGTGTCATGTGGTTCCTTCTGGTCCCCGCAGGTTAGCTCCCCCTGCACACAGGCTAGGAGTCACTGGGAAACTAGTGCTCAACCATGAACCACTCAGAAAGACACTGTTGGCCCGGGACAGGGCTGTGCTGTCTGGAGACACGTCACAGCTTAGCAACTGCAGCGATTCCCTTACAGAGAACACAAACTCCAACGAACTGTAAGCCAGTTGTCTCTGTGATTGAGCAGCACAGAAAAAGAATAAAACAACAACAAAATCCAAACCTGCAAATGTTAAGAAAAACAAAGCCAGCAAGTTAGCTACATTAAACGTTTCATTTGACAGTAGGCTCGTCTCTATATTGTTGTCAATGTTTTAATGAAACATTGAGTACCAAATGCATTGACGTCAATACTGAATTTTTTTTAGCTGTTATTTTCGAGTGGCTATCATCGCTGAAATACATTTAGGAACAGAGTTTACTCTGCCACCTGCTGGCCGTCTGAAAACAATGCTGCTCTGGGAACTTGCCCCATGAACAGCAAATCGCACTGAGAATATCTTGCTGTAGGGAGAATTCTGGTCTAACGATGGTATAAAAAACTCTGGCTCTGGCAACAGCAAAGCTGGGTAAAGAGGGTGGAGGGGAGGGTGCCAGACTCCCAGTTTCACCACTTCCCTATGGCCAGTTGCCTGGGTGCTCACAGCCTGCTTCCGTTCATCGTTCAGAATGGGTGGAATAGCCAGCATGCAGTTGTCCCTGGGATTCCTGCAATCTGTGTTTCATGTAAGCTTCGCCGCAAATCTTTTAAAGCCCAAAATCAAACTGAAGTCATCTTCAGTCATCTCCAAAGTGGTAAAGTATAGTTGTAAGTGCATATATATAAATAAACAGTTTCCAAATTTAACAGACGCCCTGAGCTGTAGCTTTCAAAAACCCATGTTCCAATTAAAATCCAAAAGGTCCCAAGATGGGTGGTTTGACTAGAAAAAGTACCAGTAATCATAAAAATACAATTATCTTTTCTAGTTATGACAAATAGTACTGGAACTTAGGAAGACAAAACTTAAACACACAAAACAGGAAGGCCAAAATAGAACTGATTCAATTTGCCACAGTGAACTTTTTTTCTTTGTAAAGGAAGAAAAAAAATTCTTGATTTCCTAGCTATGGAGTATTTCATATTTTTAAAACCTCAATAAAATGTCCACAAATGATCTTTGTGAGAGACTCTGTTGTTGAGATTTAATATATAAATTTGCAGGTATTCACAACAGGCAGATCAGGCAAAGTCACATCCTCCCCAATTGCCCTATTTCTTCGCATAAATATCCCTCAAAATAGGCTTTTTTATACTCCTGAGCAGCACTGCAATCACCCTCACAAAACAAACACAGAATTCTGAGCCAAAGCGAGCCACTAAGTCTGTTGGAGGGAGACAATGTCTTCCTTGTCACTTGGTTCTGTCTTTTTTTTTTTTTTTAAAGGAAAGGTTTCCCCCCCTCTTGTTTGTAGACCACCCATGAATCTTTTTATTTCTCTCTTTTAATCTGAGAAAGAGGAGAAAAGGAGACTTGTTGCCCTTAGCAGTTCTTGGGCTTTTCTCCCAATAGGGTAAGTTAATTATTTTAACCTACTGATGAGGGGGTGGCAGGATGGTGGGCGTGGGAGGGAGGGGGAAACAGGTGTTTCAAACACCTGCATTTCTAGGCTTAATTGCTAAAATCTTCTAGGCTCTCTCAACTGCATTCTCCTTTCTTTAGAGACACTCAGGGAAGGGGCTCATTTGTGGAGTTCTCAACTAATTGTAGCATAAATATGCAACCACTTTCAATGGAACAAATTATTTTCTTTAAAAATGAGCTCCAGGTAAATTTAATTAGGAAAAAGGTGATTGACAGGTATTACTTTGAATGCAAGGATTAAAAGTCCAACTGTTGTTAAGAGAAAAAGGCAGTCAAGAGTCAACCATATCCTTGCTGTTTTCTTCTCACAAACATGAGTTCAGGTAAAGAAAACTGGATCAATAATTCTGGAATTCTCTGTGTTTTGGAGATCCACCACAATTAAGTGCCAAAAAGGTATTCTTTTCCACTAGAGTCCATGGAAAACCTGCTTTTCAAAGGTGTTGAGATAACCTATGTACCAAAACAAGCATTTAATATAGTATCTTATATTCAGCTTAAATGTTTTTTTATAAACTTAGCTTATAATAATTGAATGATTATTGTATGCCAGGTATTTTTCATATGTATTATTTCATTTATTCTTTATAACAACCTGTGAGATAGTTTCTTTTATTAGTCTCATTTTACAGGTGCAGAAACTGGGGCATACATGGTTGAGCAGAAATCAAATTCAGGCAGCAAGGTTCATTTAGAGTCTATGACTTGAATTCATATCACTAATTCACAAGAAGTCAGTAGCTCTTAAGCATCCCTACACTTCACTACTTTCCTAGAACTTTCTGGTTAGTGAGGGTAGTACAGACAAGATAGGGAAGAGAACCTCCGTGATGAGCAAAAAGGTTGACAAGATCTGATGTTGAATCCAGAGTCCTGAGACTAATCCTGGTCATAAATATTATTATTATTTGCTAATGGTACGGGAAGATTCTAGAAGATGCACAGGACTCCAGGATATACCACATGTGACGTTAGGAAATCTTGGTTGCAATTCTGACTTGGAAGACCAATTATTTTGGAGTGAATCCCTCTGTTCAATGAATAAGAAATCTACCATCCAAAGAAACAAAGGGAGGTTGGACCAAGCTATCACAGTGGGAGTCAGAGTCAGGTGCAAGATTATAATCTAGAAATACCCCTTCAAAGGCTGTTCCTTTTTATTCCCAGTAACCAATTTTTCTTCCTTAGGTGAGGATAATTAGACCAATCAGCTAAGCCAGCAACTGAATGACCTTACCATGTGACTGACTTCTTGTATGCTGGAGGAAAGGACACTGAAATGGGAATGCACTCTGTTACTGACATTAATGGCTCTCTCAGGCAGACACATGCTCCTGTGACACAGGAAATCAGTTATCAACACTGGTTGATTGTGGGAAGTAAAAATTCTACCTCAAACAAGGGAGCCTTAGCCCTGACTTCAACTTACTGTCTCACTTTCTGCCTGCCCATTTTCTCTGATGCATTTTCAGGGTGTGGATATGGGGAAGGGGGAATTTTCCACTGGGAACTGTCTGAAACTCCCTCTGCTTTCTGATGGGTCCCGGGTACACCTTTCCACTAGGCCTGGCTCTACCACTGTTTCCCTTCTTGCCATCTTTGCTCAGCCTTCTTTATGACAGTAATATGACATTAGACTAGAGATCAATGGGACATTTTTATAATAAGAAGGGGTGCATAATTGTAACATGAATAATGTGGCCAAGACCCTTAATATGGGAGCATACCAACTTAATACAGGAGGCTACCATACTGACTAAATTGGGAATTCCAGAGAAAGCCCTATGTTATCAGGAAAGAAAACTTTTGTGATTGATTGTATCTCAAATGAAGGGCAGGGGTTTAGAAGTTGGTGCATCAAACAAAATCTGACCACAGAACCAATCCTAAGAGTTCCTGGCTTAGTATTGGAAGGTCCATTCAGGTGCTTGAGTTTCTGCTGTCACAATACAGAGTTGCTACCTAATTAAGCTTTTCCTACTCTTGTATTATGGACCTGACTATAATACTGCCTACCAGTGCTTCTCAACATCAATTATGCACCCAAACCACCCACAGATCTTGTTAACAGAAAGATTCTGCTGTAGGAGGTGTCAGATGGGCCTGGGAATCTGCATTTTCAGCAAATTCTTAGGTGATGTTAGTGCTGCTGGTCTGTAGATCCTTTTTTGAATAGAAAACTGATAGAGAAACCCCAGCTGCCTTAAGAAGGCAATTCTATTCCATATTTTTTTGTAAATTTACATTCTTAGGGAATGAGAAGTGAGATATCTAACTGCTGTATGAACTTAGCAAGTTCTTATTGATTTTAATATTTAGGTGTTTTGGGTTTTTTTTTTTAATTTTATTTTTGAGACTAGGTCTTGCTATTTTTGCCTGTGGAACCACAGGTTCTCATTGCCTGGGGTACCACAGACTCAGCAATCCCCAGCCTCAGGTAGCTAGGATTACAGGTGCACGCCACCACACCCGGCTATTTTTTTGGAACTAGGGGCCCAGGCAGACCCCAGGCGGGTCTCAAACCACGATCCCTAGCCCCAGCCGCTTCATAGGCTGAAGCTTACAGGCACGAGCCACTGTGTCCGGCCCCAATATTTAGGTTCTTGAGAGAATCAGATATGCTGAATTTATTATTGTAGCTTTAAATGTCTAAGAAAATTTAAATATGTAAATGATAAAAAATCTAGAGAAATTTGTCCTTTTAAATTTAAATTAATGAAACTTAGTCAAAGAATTAAAAGAAACAAATCACAAGTCAAGCAAGAAATTATAATTAAATTGAGAGAAAATAGATAATAGAAGGACAATGAAATGTCAATCAAAATAAATGGTACTATATATGGCACTATATATAACTGATAGTTATAAAAATTTCATAATTTTAATAATTCAGCTAGAAAATACAAAAGCCTACATATAAGAAGTTAGGAAAAAACAACTGGATGCATTGAAAAAGAAGAGGAAGGAAATAATAAAGAAAAGCATATAATTAATGAAATAGAAAAGAACAGAAAATAGTCAAGCAAGCCCCCAAAACACTATTTGAAAAAACATACATTACAAATTTTCATTAATAAATAAAATTTATGAGATTAAAAAAATAGAGGACATATATAAACAAAATTGAAATGAAAAGGAATCATAGCTACCAATCTGGTAGAATTTTAAAAATTACGAGGATATTATGACCTGTTTGCATGTGTATTTGTAAACTTAGGAGAAATGGACAAAGTCTTAAAAACTATATAAATCATAAAACTGACAAAAGCAAATAAATAGAAAACCTAAATTGTTCTGTAATGATTAAAGAAATTGAATTTGTAAGTTAAAGTCCACAGGGAATGAAAACCCAGACTTTTGTCATTTTTAGCAGTCTACTGAACATGAAAGGAGTACAGAAAAAAAAAAGTGAACACTCCCAAGCACATATCTAAATGGGAATTCCAGGTGGATTAGAGACTTAAATGTGAAAGAAAAATTGTAAAGCTTTTAGAAGATGAGCATCTTTACGATCTGATGACAGGAAACTTTCTTAAACAAGAAGCCAAAAGCATAAACTATGGAGAGGACTAACACTAAAGGAGAACTTACCTGAAAATACCTTAAAGACAAAATGTAAGATAACCTGGCAAAAAGGAAAAGTTTGACCAAATCAAGTATTGGCAAGAACGTGGAGTGACAGAAACTTATACACTGCTGGTGGCAGTGTAGACTATTTCAACCAGTTGGGAAAACAATTTGATTTCATCTAAAAAAACTGAAGATATGCATGTCACCTACCCAGCCATTCAGTATATGGGAAAACAATTTGATCTCATCTAAAAAAAAACCCAAAGACATGCATGTCACCTAACCCAGTCATTCAATACAAGCCCAAGGGGAAATGATGCATATGCAAGAGGAACATGAATATTCATATCAGCTAGATTCACAACAGTAAAAACCCTGGAAATAACCCAAATCATCACCCGTGTTAGATTAGATAGATTGTGATATTAATCATATAATAAACCAGGAAACGAAAATTGAAAATGAGTGAATTAAAACAACACACAGCAACATAGATGAAAATCAGGAATATAGCCAGGCACGGTGGCTCGTGCCTGTAAGCTTCAGCCTATGAAGCGGCCAGGGTTAGGGATTGCGGTTCGAGTCCTGCCTGGGACCCGTAGCGAGACCTAGTTCCAAACAATATCTGGGTGTGGTGGCGCGGGCCTGTCATCCCAGCTACCTGGGAAGCTGAGGCTGGGGATTGCTTGAGTCTGTGGTATCCCGGGCAACGAGAGCCTGCGGTTCCACCAGCAAAAATAGCAAGACCTAGTCTCAAAAAAAAAAAAAAAAAAAAAAAAAATCAGGAATATAATATCACAGAAGAAAACATAAGCATCAGGAATCATCAAGCCCCATGCCGGACACCCAGATCATTCCCTAAGCCATAAACCCATTTAATACATCCAATCTCCTATCCTTCCCCCAAAGCATATTAAGTCATTGAATCTACCAGGCACTGCTTTTTGGTAGTTCCTCCTACACGCACCATCTGTCCACCTGCCTTCACCTCACTTAACTCATGGCCGCTCTTGGAGTGGGCATGTCTTATGACTCACTGGATTACCCAGGTCTTCAGAGTATCCCTGACTTGGCCCCCTCTCCCTCATCCCCCACCTCCACCCTCGGGCCCTTTAAACATCCACGGAATTTACCGTCAGGACTATGACTTTTTGTGATGAATTGTTCTCCAAGTAAATTTAACAGGTACATGGTGTGTTTCTATTAAGTGAGTGCACTGTGGAGGAACTGTGGGGGCAGGGACTGGCTATGTGCTCCAAGAGCCGTAGTGGAATTCCTTGGGACATAAGTTCTTCAGGCAAAAACTAAACAGTTGTACTGAGAAGTAATTTAAGCATTTTGTGTTAGACTAGGCATGCCTGTATTAAGGAAGAGCGTCTGGAAAACATTGAATATATTCATATCGTGTAAGTGATATATGAAACCCAAAATAGAACAGATAATTTCGAAGATATTTCAGGCCTGTACTTAGAACACTTAAAAACTCACCTCCTTTATTCCAAGACCTGTATCTTCACTGCCACTGGCTCATCGAGAAACTTGTGTAGAAAAATCTGACAACCACTGGTGTATGCTTGTGCGTGTATGGATGTGTGTTTAGTAAATAGACACACATTCTGCTATTCAACACGGCGATGGTCTAATTTCTACTTATTATTAATAGCTAATTACAATAACAGCGACGAAAATAATAGCATTCACCAAATGCTTACTAAATGCTAAGAACTTACGCAATTTAAACTTTACTTACATCAGTTAAACATATACCTTTTAAAATCTATACTATTAATGTTTGGATAAAATTAACAATGAGAAACAGGCACTGGCAGCTGAAGTTACACAAGGAGGACAAAACTAAGCTGGCTTTTAAAAACAAGCAGTCTGGCTTCAAAAAAATCCCTGAGCAGTGAAGATGCCCATGAGCTCTGCTGCCCCCTGCTGGGGAAATAGGCTGTTGATCCTAAAACGAAGCAATCGGCTTATGCGACAGCACGAACACTCCAGCTCAAACGCATGCTTTTTCTTTCTTTCTTTCTCTTTCTTTTGAGACTAGGTCTCACTATTTCTGCCCGTGGAACCGCAGGCTCACGTTGCCCGGGATACCACAGACTCAAGCAATCCCCAGCCTCAGCTTCCCAGGTAGTTGGGATTACAGGCGCATGCTACCACGCCCAGCTGTTTTTTTGGGACTAGGTCTTGCTATGTTGCTCTGGGGGGGGGTCTTAAACCGAGATCCCCAGTCCCAGCCGCGCCCCATAAGGCTGACGCTTACAGGCACGCACCACTGTGCCTGGCTTCAAACGCATGCTTTCTGTGGGTGAAAGTCAGTGACCCCATTTGTACTTTCTTGAGGAAAGTGTGAATGTCAATCAGAAAGAGTAGCAGGGTAGAGTCAGCAAGGAGAAGCAAAGCAGAAAAAAGAGGCAGAGGTTGCACAGTCAGAAAAAAGGATGGCGGGTAAGACCTTACTATTTCCCTTGAGGCCTGTTTGCTGTGAAATCTGCACTGGTGCTCTGTTTCTCTACCAGGCCTGACCAGGCGACTCCTGAGATGTTTCCTATTACCTTCTGTTGAATTTTTCAGTCACCCCAGAGAATCTGGTGGTCTCTCTTCTTTCCCACCTAAAAGTTCAACAAAATACCAACTCAGTGTAAGTCCGTGGGCAAATCTGTTCTCCTTTCTGGGTTTCAGGCTTCTTTTCAGTGTGTGAGGTAGCCATGGTCATTAAAGGCTGAGTGACAGTGCCCCACGGAGAGGAGCTGGAATGTGTGTTGGGGGGAGGAAGCATTTAGCACCCAGGAGCCAGTGATGCTCAATTCGAGTTAGTCCTCCTGCTGAGAACTGCTGGGTGATTTAGAACCCATGTGTTTGCTCCTCCTAACAAAAGTATTTTATCCATTTTAAGTTTGGGAGTTCTGTTAAATGGGCTTCTTAGAGTTGGATATTGAAGTGTTAAAGAGAAGCAAAGAATAGCTCATGGTTCACATGGAGCTTTCCAAAAGACTTAAATACGGGGTGATTTTCTAAAAGAAACAGCTTTGCCGTGACTGGAGGATTTCTGGCATGTTTCTCATGCCTGCGAGCTCTAAAGATCTAAAGCCACAATCACATTAAACACAGATGTCCTGAGAGCCGGAAAGCATTCTGTTGATAAAACTGTGTGGCCACATTTTCTTGAGTTGCAGAAAAATTGTGTTCTCAAACCACTGATACCTGATTTTAGTTGTCAGCTTGTGAAGACTCCAGATCTGTTTGGGGAGTTCAGGCTGCAGAATGTCATGAGGACAGCTGCCTTTTGTGCTCCGCTTGCGTCATATAATACCTGTGACTTAAACCTGAAAGCCTCCCAACTGCCTGTGTCCCTTACTGTCACCTCTGCCTACCATGTGCATTATATGCACAACTGTAGCTCAACTCATTTTTTGGAAAACCTTGTTGGCATCCTAAGTCACTTTTGTGACATGATGGTTTGATAAACTACGTTTTCAGTAGTTTGTATTGCCTTAAATCATCTTGAGTGAATGGAACCACAATCATACTCAAAATAGCAATACCAAGGATTTTAAATAATTATTCTGTGTATAAAATAGAGGGGTTAAAAGAGAATAAATAAACCCAAGTTTATAAAATGGGTACAGATAAACTTATGACAGAGCTGATTTAAGAATGAGTATGTGTCTAACCAGTTGCATCCGATATTCGTGGTGGTTTTATGTGGCACTCTGGTATTAACTTCCTGGTTCTCCTGAGTGGGAATGGTAAAATGCTCCATCAGCATTGCCACTCTGAATTATTATTGCTGTAGCCAAAGCAAATACATGTGACATGTGGGCTAGTTTGTTCTAACTACAGCAGATATACATTTTCTAAATGGATGTATTTGTTATTTTAAATTCAGTTGATTGAGGTAATATTGTGACTTTGGGCATGAGTGAGACAGATCCTGTGGCAGCAACTAGGGAATAATTAGGATGCTGAACCTTGGAATTGAAGGTGTGGAAGGAGGGACATGAGATATAAGAGGGACAGTTAAAAGAGTTAAGAGGTTGTGGTTCCAGGGAAGGTGGAACCAAAGGCCTTACCTTTCTCTCTGACCTAAGAGTTCTTAAAAATGGAGACAGAAAGTCCATGTTCCTTAACACCCCAGAGTCAAACTCCTACAGAACCCATTGACCTCTGCCACCAGGAGAAGCTTACATGTAGCAGAGTCCTCACCACATAAGTTTATAAGAATGAATTAGAACTGTTTCTTTCTTTCTTTCAAGTATTTGTCTCCCCCACCCCCAACAGCTATGCTTCTTTCTTTTAAATTACTGAGTAATTACAATAATAGCTCTAATATTTGAGGGACCCTCAATGTGTCAGAATTCTCATTCATTCAAAAGGAAGGATTCTACTTATAGGAAATTAGAACCTGCCCATTGTCTGGTAACATTATCTGTAGGTTTTGGTTTTGTTTTGTTTTTTTTTTTGAGACTGGGTCTTGCTATTTTTGCCCGTGGAACTGCAGGCTCTCATTGCCCAGGGTACCACAGACTCAAGCAATCCCCAGCCTCAGCTTCCCAGGTAGCTGGGGATTATAGGTGCACGCCACCATACCCAGCTATTTTTGGGGGGGACTAGGTCTCGCTACGGGCCCCAGGCGGCACTCGAACCACAATCCCTAGCCCCAGCTGCTTCATAGGCTGAAGCTTACAGGCACGAGCCACTGTGCCTGGCTTATCCATAGGTTTTGATTAATTTGCTTTTTTCAATCTCCACAGAAACTGGGATTCTGAGCTTAGCAAATACAGCTCTTAACATTTGTTGAGTGAATGCCGCAGCAACATGAATGGAGCTAGAAGGAATTGTGCTAGCTAAAAGTCGTCAGGAAGAAAAAGATAGATGGCAGGAGATCTCACTTAATATGTGAGACATAAAGAAACCAAACAAAAGGACCAAAAAAAAAGTTAAAACCAACGGGACTAAAGCATACAGCAAGGAAGGTGAATGGGAAGGAGGGCAAAATCAGGGGAGGGATAAGCACAAAGGATCTTAGTGACTGTTCACAGGTGATATGGGGATGGGAGAACTACCAGGTATACACTGATATAAGAAATATATATAATCAATATATATAATATAAAAATATATATTGATTATATATAATCAATATATTATATATAATCAATTAAAAAAATGAAACATTTGTTGAGTGAATGAGTGAGCCTTTCTTGGTTTCAAGGAAAAATACTGCAAGCTTGGAGAAGGCAGTAAGGAAGGCTCAGTCTGTTGATGATGGAGCTGAGAAGGCCATGGCAATGTGGAAAGGACTCTTCAGAGTCAGCCACCAGACAGAGTGAGGGGCACTCCTTCTGCCATGACCCTGGCAGTCATTGTGGAGACTCAGAATCTTAGTAGGGAAGTCCAGGCTTCCCTCTGCTCTGCGCGGGCAGACTGTTGGTGTTTAGAGATAGGTTGTCTGATGAAGACCACTCCAACTGTTCTTTAATCTTCAATGTTTTTTGTAGTTTGAAGATGCTAGTAATGTGTGGCTATTTAGTCCCTAGAACTCTCAAATGCCCTGCCTTTGGCTTTCCATCCTCTGCCACAGCTCAGAAGCCAAACTGCCTCAACCTGATTTCCAAGAAGTGCCCCCATGTTTAGTGCTGTTCAGTATAATTTAATTTTATTACTTTCAATAAAAGGATGTCTCTAAAAGGGAATTAAATTTTCTATTTTTTGAAGATATCCCCCCTCACACCACCCCCGCACCCCCACCTAGATGAATCCCCAAATCATGGGGAAGCAGCCATTCACCAGCTATCAAAAGGTAGTGGTGCATCAATCAAAGAGGACAAACATACATCATTTGCAGCAACATGGATGGAGCTAGAAGGATTCATATTAGCAGAAATAAGCCAGAAAGAAAAAGAGAAATATGGGATGGTCTCACTTATATGAAGGATATAAGAAGAATTAGAAACAAAAGCAAAACAAGAAGCCCAGTCAAAAAATGGGAAGAAGAATTAAAAAGACATTTCTCCAAAGAGGAAATACAAATGGCCAACAGGGACATGAAAAATTGCTCAACGTCACTAGCAATAAGGGAAATGCAAATCAAAACCACAATGAGATACCACCTTACACCAGTAAGAATGGCCCACATCCAAAGAACAGGCAACAACAAGTGCTGGCGAGGATGTGGAGAGAAAGGAACGCTCCTACACTGTTGGTGGGAATGTAAACTGGTCCAACCACTATGAAAAGCTGTGTGGAGGACCCTCAAATTAATGAAAATGGAACTACCATTTGACCCAGCAATTGCTCTCTTGGGAATCTACCCAAAAGAGACCTCAATGTGGGTACAAAAGGACACCTGTGCTCGGATGTTTACTGCAGCACAATTTATAATTGCAAGGCCATGGAAGCAACCTAAATGTCCCAAAACAGATGATTGGATGAAAAAGATGTGGTATATATACACAATGGAATATTACTCATCAATTAAAAATGACAAATTTGATGATTTTATGATAACATGGATGTGCTTAGAAGAAATCATATTAGCAGAAACAAGTCAAAAAGAAAAAGACAAACCAAATGGTTTCACTAATATATGGTATATAGGGAAAAAATAAACAAAAGCCATGAGGAAAAGTCAAAACAAGCTAAGCACCAAACTGAAGCACACAACTTCCGGCAGGGGGAAA
>PVHY01022258.1:0-22659 GCA_004024945.1 Uropsilus gracilis
GATATTCCCCCCCCCAAAAAAAAAAAATAAAAGGAATTCAGAGCCCAAGATGGCCTCATTAATGACTAGAGAGGATGGGGCAGCCCCAGCCCTACTGAGTCCTGAGCTCCATCCGGCAAGAGAGAAAGCACAGGCTGTAGCTCAACACAGGCAGCCCAGCCCCCAGAATCAGATGGCGCCCACCCAGATTTCCAGAAGCAGGTATGGGGTCATCTGAACGAAGAGGTAGCACACGCCTGTAATCCCAGCTACCCGTGAGGCGGAGGCTGGGGATCACTGGAGTCCGTGGGTTCGGGGCTACCCCGGACAACCTTGCGAGACCTAATCTCTAAACAAAAAGAGAAAGTGTGAAAGCTGCTGTCTCAGGACCTGGAGAAGAGGCGGTGACGGCCAGCACTGCTCCCCTAAGCAGGGACCACAGACACCTGGCCCAGGCGCGCCAGTGTCACGGTCACGCCTCGCCTGCCTTCTCACCCACCTCCCCAACCAGCGTTGTTCCTGCAGCCGTCGCACCACTGGTCTGTCTTTAGAAATGTGTCAGGAGAAGAGCAGTCCGTCTGTCCTGACTCATTCCAAAATCACCTGCACTGACTTCTAAGTCTCAGCTGCCCCAGGTTCAGACAGAGCAGAAAGAACCTGGGCCAAGACAGGGCGTTCCCGGACCCAGCCCTCCCTGCTCTCCCGGCTGCTGTCTTGGGCCCAGACTCAGAATTCTTTCCCATCAGATAAGGGCGCAGGGAGTCAGGCGGCTTCTCACCCGAGGCACAGCGCTCGTGGGTGACAGGCTGGGGAGCCAATGTCCCTCGGAGATGAAGGACAGGGAGCATGACCAGGTCAGCAAGAATAGCTCAGATGCCCGCCTTGTACAGACCAACAGGAAGGAAGGCGAGCATAGAGAAGATAGGCTTGGGGCAGTGAGAACTCTGGAGCCCTAAGGACAATAGTTGCCATCAGGCTGTCCTAGCTTGCAGCAGGTGTCACAGCCCATGACACATCTCCACGTGAGCATTCCCCGCGCACCTGCCCACCTTCCTGGACCCTGATCTGCCACCTGAGCTTGATAAACACAGACTGCCCCTGGGTCAGGACCTAACCCCAACCCCTCCCCCCACCCCAGGCTTCTCATTGTCCAGCCCGGCTGGATTAAGGGGTCATCTTTCTCATCCCACGCACCCCAAACTGTTGTTCTGAGAGGCACCACTTGCCAGGTTTGTTCCATTACACAAAGCAGAGGATCAGGTCAGAAATGCAGAGAACTGAGCGACAGCGGAGCCTCCTGACTGACACAAATCTGAAAGGAGGGGAAGTCGGACCTTGAAATAACAGGAACCATTTCCGCAAAGAAAATGGCTGAGCCATCTGAAGTAGCTGAACAAGGCCCAGTGGGCATGTCCACCTGGCCTGGATCTTAAGCCTGGGTGGGGAGGGTCTGCCGTTACCTGAAGAGGCTAGAAAGAGAAGCAGGCGTCTGCCAGGTGTGATGGAGGAAAAGCGAAAGGCAGCTGAGGCGGCTGGAACAGGCAGCGAACAGCGTTTGAAAGCGCAGGGTTGACCGCCGGCGGAGAGGAGGTGATCAAGCTGGAACAGGCAGGAGGGTGAGCACAGAGTCGCTGTCCTGCCGGCTGAGGGTGAGGGAGCTGGGCCTCTGCTGTGTGAAGGTCTGTGACGCAGAGTTCAGTCTGGCAATAACCTGAGAAGGGCCAGACAGCTGATGGCAAGCAGCTGGAGTTCCGAAGCCTGTAGTCCAAGCGCTGGGAGGCAAGAGGCCTGGGATCACTTGAGTTCGCGGGTTCGAGACTACCCCGGGCAACATAGCAAGATCTGGTCTTGAAAAAGCAGCCAGGCACGATGGCAGGCACCTGTAATCCCAGCTACCTGGGAGGCTGAGGCTGGGGGTCGCTTGAGTTCACGGATCGGGGCTACCCCAGGCAACATAGCGAGACCTAGTCTCAAAAAAAAGAAAAGAAAAGAAAAGAACTGAAGCATAGAGCAAGAGAGGATGAGGGAAGGGGGTAAAGTTGGGGGAGGGGGAGAGAACCTCGGGGTAGACAACGATGTAAGATATAGATGTGCAGTCAAGTAAAAAAGATAAAATTATAACAAAGAAAAGGACGTGCGCACCCCATAAATAAATCCCTTTCCTTTCTCTCCTTCAGCATCACTGTGCACTTCAGAATTTCCTGTCCAGCCTCCCCTGCTTTCAGCTATCCGCAGAGCCCGGCGTTCATGGTGCCTCAGGTGAAGATAGAGATGGAGTCAGACTATGACTTCACAGACTCAGACAGATACCGAGACGCTGCGGGTGAGACCACCCTCTAGGGGAAGCAGCTCCCCCCACCTGTCCCGCCCTGAGGCCCAACTGAGTAGAAAGTTCCGTCTTCACTGCAAGTCTGGGCCAAAACCTCTGATCCTGCTTCCCTATTTACCGGAGAGAGGGAGTCGTCACGCTGTGCTAGAGAACTGGAGATCTGTCCATGAAAAGTGTTCCTGTGAAGTGTCCCCTTCCCATGGTCATGAAAACAAGCACAGCTCAATGTGCTCGCCTGTTTTCCGGGACGATAAAAAATGCTCATCTCCGAACGCCAAGATTATGAGGCAGAAGCCCAACTGCTATTGAAAAGACCACATTAAAAAAAAAAATCTAAAGAATCATGATGGTCTAGAAAGCTATGATAATATTCATACTTCAGGCCGGAGCGGTGCCGTGCACCTGTAATCCCAGCTACTTGGGAGGCTGAGGCTAGGAGTCACTTGAGTCTGCAGGTTCGGGACTATCTCGGGCAACATAGCGAGACCTCGTCTCTTACAAACAAAACAAACTCCAATAGACACATTGGCACGTAGGAGAATTTGTTTCGTAATTTCACGTATTAAGACGTGCTAGAAAGGGTCTCTCTTTTCTATCACTTAAGTTTCCTAAGGGCCACATACAAAGCTCGAGCCAGTATGGGCCAGGCCCCAGCAGAAGTGTCTGCAGCTTTCTCAGACTGAAAAAGTCCCAAGAGCCTGTTACGTGGAATGACTTGTACTTGGCAATATTAGTCTGACCGGTATGTTCAAAGAAACGACTGGAAGCTGGGTAGATCAGAATCTGTTAATAATGAAGCAAACCTTTCTTTAGGAGACCTAAGTGAGAGTCGCCCTTTAATACATAACCCCCAGTTAACTGGCAGGTTGATTTCATGCCCGAGAGCCACAGTGCACCTGACGTCCGTCTTCCGCCAAGCACAATGGTTGGGATCTTGCGGACTTCACGCTGGGTTAGGGTCACCGCGTTTACCCAAACTGACAAAAGCAGGTGCTTTTTCTTCACTCCTTTCTCGTCTCTAAAAGGTAACCGACTCCGGGTCATCCACCTCCCCTGTTACCAGGACGGTCAGTTGCTGTAGAATCCCCGGCCAGGGCAGCTTCCCTAGGAAGCTCTCAATAAATGCTTATTAAATGAAGTCTGAGCCGGGCACGGTGGCTCGTGCCTGTAAGCTTCAGCCTATGAAGCGGCCGGGGCTAGGGATCGCGGTTCGAGTCCCGCCTGGGGCCCGTAGCGAGACATAGTTCCAAAAAAGGAAAAAAAAAAATAGCTGGGCGTGGTGGTGCGCGCCTGTCATCCCAGCTACCTGGGAAGCTGAGGCTGGGGATGGCTTGAGTCTGTGGTACCCCGGGCAACGAGAGCCTGCAGTTCCATGGGCAAAAATAGCGAGACCTAGTCTCAAAAAAATAAATAAAATAAAATAAATGAAGTCTGGGAGCTCCCTTCCAAGGGATCCCCCACCAGCAGTCACGTTCTGGGCCTCGGCTGTGTCTACGGAAAAAGCAGAATTACTTAACTACTCACCAATCCAGAACCATCCCCAAGCCACGTACAAGTCCTTATTTCCATCGGCAGCGATCTCGGGAGCGCGAACCATCTCCCCTCGTTTCAGTTTTAAGACCCGGCTGAGTTCCAGTAGCACTGTCCGCGTGAAACTAGAAATGCCGCGGACTCGGGGATAGATGCGCTTGGTGAATCAAACCAACTGGGAAATCACATGCTAATTTTTTGGTTGTTTCGTAAATGAATTACTGTAATTTAAACCTCCTGTCGTGTCAATTGTGTAAACGCGCGAACATCTCAATGGCAGCAGCTTTTTGTGAGTGAACAGTGCTCCCTCTCCCTGCCCTGAGTGCGCGGCATCCCCACATGTAACCACCTTCAATAAAGCTTCATCCTGTCTGCGCCTCGTGCTTCGGGCCTGGTCATTCATGCGGGCTGACGGGCACCCACCAGCCCGCCTCACAAGAGCCGTTTCCCGCAAGTTATCACCTTCCATCTCCTGGAAGCTACAGGGAGGACAGTCAGTGGGCAGATGAACGAGGGGGGCACAGAGCAGCTCCCCATTGTTCGCCCTCAGCTTCAAGCTGCCTAGAGAGTAAAGGGCTTCTGTCTGCATGAAAGCCAACACACACGCAGCCCCGGTGGCCCATCTGAGCCTCAAAACACGCGTGGTAAATGCCTTCTTAGCTGTCCAGTCAAACTAACTAACGGCACCTTACAGAAGCCCTGAACCAGCTGCTGGGCTAGAAGACCAGGATGACCAGGCTGGTCGTCACCGCTCTCGAAACCAGTCTAAGGCACAGGCTGGAGGCTCCCGGCTGCAGAAATGCACAGGCTGGTTACGTCCAATGGGAACAATTAACTGGCAGAGTCACAGCTAAGACAGTAACAGAGAGGGACAGTGTTTCACACACTCCTTCCAACATTTGTGAAAAGTATTTTATTTTTAAAAACAAAATAAAAGGAAACTTCAAACAAAATCTGATTGAATTCAGTATTAATTCAAACTCTGAAAAAAAACAAAACAAAAACAAGACACCTCTGGGGCCAGGGGTGGGAGAAGCCAGCAGATGCAGCAGCACAAAGCAGGCAGCTGCCAACAGTTCTTTGGTGGGAAAATAGGCTGCGCACGCGTACAAGCTGCCCTAGCGATTATCAAGCCTGTGTTTTATTTTTTAAAAAGAGGCTTCAAAGAAACCACAGAGACACCCCCCCCCAACAATATAAAAATTTAACAACAAAGTCTGAGGAAACAGGAAAAGTCAAATGTGACACACGTGATTATACGTGAATAATTTATAAAATAAGTTGCATTCCTAGGAGACTGAAATGGGAAGACCTTATGAAATGGAGAGACAGCTACAAGGCTGACGGCAAATGCGACCAATATCGACATCTGCCCGGTGACTTGGCTTACACAGAGTGTGGCTCACAGCGGGAAAAAGGCTTCCGTGGAGCGTCCTCGAGCTAGCAGGGTTTTTCCGGCCCAATCACCGCCATTTATTTCTTTTTACCTTTTCCCCAGTTTCCTCTTGTGACTTTCCTCTGGTTTGGCCAGCCGAACCCAAGAGGCCGGGGACCCAGCGTCTCACCTCCTAGCGGAATAGCACTTGGGAAATGCAGCCCTAGAAAAAGGCAAATTCTGGCTGAGGTGGCTCAAGCAAGGCCAGTGTCCACGGCCAGGCGACGCTGTCCCCCGGTGGGCACAGTGCCGTTGGGCACTCATGATGGCGTCGGGGGCGAGCTGGCGCGGCCAGGCCTGAGGTTAGGGGCTCCCGGGCCAGAGACAGCAGAGCCATGCGCGCCAACGCCCAAACCCTCAAGCTTCCAATAAATACGACACGTTTTAAACCCTCGCAGTCAGAATAAATAAGAAACAGTGCATCTCTCTTGACCTGTTTCGCTGCTGGAACCGGCCTGGCGGCCTCTCTGGATGCAGACAACGAGACAGTTAATTAGTGGCCACTCCCAGCTCCTTCGACTTCAGCGCCTCCTGCTCTTCGAGCCGCAGCACCTTCTTGGCAGCAATGACAGTGTTTTTCATCAGCATCGCCACGGTCATGGGGCCCACCCCGCCAGGGACTGGAGTGATGTAGCCAGCTCTCTTCCTGACTTCTACAGAAAAGTGAGGGAGAGGAAATGATGTATTTTAACAGATTGTGGGAGAAACCAAGAAAAGGCAATAGCATCCTCAAAGCAGCTTCATAAGCTTGAAACTCTTAAACAACAATCACATCTACCTTACTCAAGAGGAAAGGTTTCTTACCTACCAATGAAACAGGGGTTGTTTCGTTACGTATTTCTACATCTAAATCATTTCTAACTCACTGGCCATATCTTCCTTCATATGAAAACACTTAACTGGAGTCATCTCAGTAGGTTAACTGTACGGGAGGTACACCTATAATAACACACATTACCTCAGCATCTGCCTGCTGCTCTTCTTGATTTTTACTCTATTTATTATATTTGTTTAACTATACAGTTTGCCCAAAGCACCAAGTAAAGAAAGTAATTTTCTGCAGAGAAGGTTTGTAAGCCTAATCTTAATAGGACAAATACCTGGATAAACTATGTTTGGGTCTATTTAGTCAAAACAGAAAATTAGAAATAGATTTTCAGCATCAACGTCAAACAAACATGAACTGAGGGAGAGATCTAGCATATTACAAAGTGTCAAGAAGCTTTTACTGGGCTGTCCGAATGGCCCAGGTTTATGAGCTCTCGGTGTGCAACCCGGAGCTTAGGCGACTCAGTGGTTTAGGAAAATCGCTTCACTCAATTTTCAGACTTGTCTGAAAGTTATGCAGCTATTTTAATTCTGAACTAACCAAGAGACAAAAGCGATTTTCTGAAACGCTTATACCTGCTCTCCAGACAAACACCCAATTCTAGAATGGCTAGACTTCAAAGAAATTTCTCTTAATTCTTCTGGGAAGCGTTTCAAGTGGCATGCCACGGAAGCAAGTTTGAAAGTTAAAAAGTCAATGATCTGTCTAAAAATGTTCACTAATGATAGGACTTACTGGCTTAATTTTTTTATTTTTTTGAGACCAGGTCTAGCTACGTTGCCTAGGATAGTCCCAACCCCGTGGACTCAAGCGATCCCCAGCCTCGGCCTCCCAGGTAGCTGGGATTACAGGTGCCTGCCACCGTACCCGGTTACTTTTTCAAGACCAGGTCTCACTATGTTGCCCGGGGTAGTCTCGAACCCGTGAACTCAAGCGACCCCTGGCCTCTTGCCTCCCAGCGCTTGGATTACAGGGGCATGCTACCACGCCCGGCTTGGCTTTATAATTTTAAAAACATTCCATTACCTTCAAAATCCACATCTCCAACCAATTTGGGCTTAGCAGTTACGGGATCCTGAACCCGGTTTATTCCCACATCAATAACAGCGGCTCCTTCCTTGATCATATCCGCAGTGATCAGATTCGGAATGCCTGGAGATGGGAACGGGGGTGACCAGCTGAGAACCACTCCACCTGGCAGGTTTCTATCTCATTTTAATTTCATGAAATCTGGAAGATTTGGCTTGTTTTACAGATACTACTAATCAAGGAATCCGTGTAACTGAAATCTTGAGGCTTCAGAAAGAGCCCATCAACTCGACAAAACTGGATTTTGCCCACAATGCTGTGCCCATTCCCGCAGGCACTCACAGCACCTGCCCTCGGGGAGCGGAGCCTGAACGGCAGGGAGGCAGGTAGATTCCACGACAAGAGGTCCATCCTCCTCCTCTGAGGTGACCGCCCTCGGGCCTCCCCCCAGCGTCCTTACCCGCAGCAGAGATGACGATGTCTGCCAGAATTGTATGCTTCTTCAGCTGTTCTTTGGGGGTGTACCGATGAGATATTGTGACAGTGGCATCACCTACAAGTCAAACGAAGAAAGGTTTTGATTTCTGAGTCACAGCTGGATTGGTTTAGGCCTCAGCTAGTCAAACAATTGTAGACACTCAACATCTCTGAAAAGATAACTTATTTCATGTGTGTACCCTAGACGGCTAATTATCATTGACCCTGTAAAGCCGAAAGCATGATTTTCTGTAGCTTTTACCCACTGGTCCTGTGCTCTCTCTTTGGGTGTCAGTCAAATATAAAATTTATTTCTTATCCTATTCAACAGCCTTTCAACCTTGGCTAAACAGTATTGCAACTAGACTTACTCAAGGTTTGGTTTTGTCTTAAAGGTGCATTCAAAGATACCTGGAAACAGAGTTTTGCACTTCTACTATAATCCTGTGTTCTTTCTACAGTAACTACACGTGATAATTCTGATTTAAAGCCTTTTCCAGATTACAGAACATACTTGGCAGTGGTCAAAGACTGTTTCTTTTCTACCAATGACACATCATAGGCTGCCACTCTGAGTAAGAACGGCTTCTGAGCTCCAGCTAGCAAAGCTATTACTGAAATTCTCTCACGGCCGACAACGAGGCTCACACACAGAACTCAGAATCAATGTCTGAGGTAGTTCAATTTCTGAACTAGTTCCACGATAAGAGAATGCATGTAAGCAAACTCCAGCGATAGTGAATACTGAGCATTCACCTCCAAAGATTGCTCCCCAAACCTCCGTTAACAGAATCACAACGGACACAAAGTTTACAATCAGGTTCACGGTCCCAAACAGCCAAGGACGGCCTCTGCGGCTCTCACAGGGTGAGAAAGAAGCAGCCTCTCACCTCCAGGTCGCTCGTGCGCTCCATCCGTGTGCAGTAACATTGCGATGGGCATGCCAACATTTTTCGACCTTCCAGCTACGACCACGTTCTTCCCCAGCGTGGGAATGCCTTCAAGAGACAGACGTGTGGATTAAAAGCAGAGCTAGACTGCCGTGGAACACCTCCACAAGAAGGCAGGCGGCTGGCCTAAGGACGTGCAGCTAAGGCGGATGATGAAGCCACTGAGCGTACTGCCTTGGTCAGCTGGACCCATCACTCGCTACCCAAAATGAGGCTCCCCGGAAGCTACAAAACATTATGTGAAAGTGCACAATCACCACCGTTAAAGTCTACATTTCCTTCACGGAGGCCCCCAGGCTAAACAGAAAAAACACTCCTAGGCACCTGCTCTGAGAAGCTCGGGGTATATGTGTGTGTGTGTGTGTGTGCATGTGTGTGTGCGTGAGTGTGCACACATCTACAGGTTGGGGGGGGTGAGCTTCCACTCTGCTACCATCCGATAGTACTAGTTGCGAGCATCCTTTTATAATTACCAACAGGCACGCATACCTACCGGTTCGCTTAATAATTTCCCATACACCCCACGGAGTAGCTGGCAACATGGAGTACTGGTCCAGACACAGTCTCCCAACATTAATCACATGGAAGCCATCAACGTCCTTGTCTGGAGAAACAGCATTGCAGACCTTTCTCTCGTCGATGTGCTCTGAAGAAGGAATCCGAGCAGAGGCCTTACGGACATGGCAGGGTCGTCTGCAGAGCTGACGCCCACTTCTCTCATTCACTGCGAAAACCTACTCCCCCTCTCGTTTGCATCAGTGACCGACTGACCTCTTCATCGCCACAGAAGGATGGCTCATCAGCCAAACCAAACGCCAGCGTCCAAAGGGACATCCCTGTGGACTGCTCCCCGCCTGTCTCTGTACCAAGGTCCCGAGCAGCGCTCACCTGGAAGAGGCAGCTGAACAAGCAGGCCGTCTACACTATCGTCGTTGTTCAGTTTCGTGATTAGGGCCAGCAGTTCTTCCTCCGAAACAGAAGCTGGTTTCACAATGGTCTCGCTGTTGATCCCTAGAAGAAGATTCCACGGTTGGAAAAAAATTCCAGAACTCGTGAGGGATGCTGCAACCTGCCTGGGTCTCGTACCATGGAGGTCGGTCTCCTCCCACCACACCCGCCTTGGCAGCTTGAAAGCCTGAGTAAACGCAGCAGAAACTAAAGAAAGTAACGTCTCAAGTGTACACGTGAGCGAAGACGAGCACGAACCGCATCTACACATCATCCCAGAAAATCCTCACTAGTCCCATTTTATAGACAAGGAGGCTGAGACTCGGTGAAACTGGAACATAGACCAGCAAGCCGAAGCCAATCTCTCACGTTCCAAGGTGTTCAGTTCTTCCCACGGCACCATGGCACCTCCTGGAGTCTTGAGAAAGCCACGCGTGCTGTCCGCCAGAGGCTCTCGTGGTTCGTCCATGACAGGGCAGGAGGCCTCGACCCTCAGTGGTTACCAGAGCAGCGCGGGGACTGCCAGGTCCACAGCGTGGCAGCAGCGCTGGCCACGCCCGCGGCGCCACAGCCCTTCTGGAGGGAAAGGCACCCGGTGCGGGATGAAGCGTCCGCCCACCTCTGCCCAGTCTCCCAAGACGGTACAGTGAGACCCGGCACACGAACTTCCCATGACCCAGACCTCAACCTGCTGCATTCAAAGCTCCAACCACCTGTGGCCATGAGATTTAATCGGCATCCCACTCAGCGACTTTCATCACTGATCAAGGGAAACAAAGGGGACCTGCGTCACCTGTCTAATGTTGCAACTAAGAATTCCCCTTATATTCCAGAACATCCCAAGGCGGCTCTTCGCCCCTCAGTCCTAATCGGCACGCCTCCTCCGCGGTCTGAGGATTCAGAGTTTCGCATACAGCTCAATCTCCTCCAAGGGCCTTTTCTTATCAGAAATAGAAATAACTACCCGGCTTGCCCTCAGCTAAGGCTCCGCTTGGCAGCAGTCAGCCGGGAGGGATGCCTACCCACATCTGCAGCTGCCCTGGTTTTGTTGAGGACGTAGGAGTGGCTTGCTGGGTTCTCGCCAACCAGAACCACACTCAGGTGAGGTCGCCTGTTGCCTGATGCCACCCATTGCTCCACCTCCTGCCGCACTTCCTGCTTGATCTGCTGGGCGAGCTTCCTTCCAGAAATGACAACGGCTTCTTTTCTGCAGAAGGCAAAGAATAACTTGAGTTTCTGTGACAAGTAAATTCCAGCCATAAAACAGCACAAAAATCCCAAATGTAAAAAGTTTAGGTGAAAGGTGGCGTGTGCCTGTAATCCCAGCTACCTGGGAAGCTGAGGCTGGGGATGGCTTGAGTCTGTGGTACCCCGGGCAACGTGAGCCTGCGGTTCCACGAGCAAAAACAGCAAGACCTAGTCTCAAAAAAAAAAAAGTTTAGGTGAAAAATACATGGTGCCCAACCTTAGGGAAAGGGAAATCTGAAGGATGTGCACAAGGTGGACAGACAGTGTGTGTCCAGTGACATGCTGAGGAGATCAGAGTTGGCGTGAAATAGTTACACCCACTCATCTGGAGCTCAGGAAGTTT
Organism: Uropsilus gracilis; assembly: GCA_004024945.1. Taxonomy (NCBI): domain Eukaryota; kingdom Metazoa; phylum Chordata; class Mammalia; order Eulipotyphla; family Talpidae; genus Uropsilus; species Uropsilus gracilis. The sequence continues at coordinate 11,098 of PVHY01022258.1, forward strand.
AGGTGACAGCGCGCCCATGGCAAAATTGGGGCTCATGTTCCGAGGTGCTGAACCGCTGGCTCCTGATCACTGACAAACCTCACAGGCAAGAACAAAAAACAGAACCACTTCCTAGTTTTAAATTACATTTCTCTGACCCCTCATCACTATAGGTTGTCTTGTTCTTTTTAACGAACCTACATACCATTTGTAGTTTTACACCTGTGTTGTCAGTATCCAGTCAAATGTTTCTCTTCACTTCCCAGTTAGTTGACTTTAAACATTCGCATGCTTTTAAATATGTAAGTTGCCCTGCAGTTAAACCATGAAACAATCTACCGGACAGGTCCAACCTCAAATACCTACAGCTCCCCTAGCCCCTCCTAGGGCAAACTTCCCGGAAATAGGGGCTAAGACCCCACCACAGTCTGCAGACCAGGAGAGGTTCCTGAAGCAAGGCCAACAGTTTCCAGGCTGGCTGGCAGGCTAGTGAGCAGGAGTAACTAACTAGGCCAGGGAGAGTTTCTCTCTTCACACCCTAGACCCACATTCACTCAGAGAGACCACACAGGGCGATGATATCGGGTGCCAAATCTGGCAGAAGCCTCCAACCAACAACATACCACGGGAAAAAAAGCCGCACTTTTTTTTGAGACTAGGTTTCGCTAGTTTTACCTGTGGTTGCCTGGGCAACCATATTGCCCCGGGTACCACAGACTCAAGCAATCCCCAGCCTCAGCTTCCCAAGTAGCTGGGATTACAGGCGCCCACCACCATGCCCAGCTATTTTTTGGGGGGACTAGGTCTCGCTACGTGCCCCTGGTGGGACTCGAACCGCAATCCCTGGCCCTGGCTTCCTAGGCTGCCGCCTACAGGCATGCGCCACCATGCCCGGCCCCAAAGCGACACTTTTTAAACTTCAAATGAAAAGCCTTGAATGCCACAAGGGACCAGTTATTTTACCCCAATTACCATTTAGTCGGAAAGTGCCAAACACAAGTCCCACCTCCCCTCACCCATAACCCGAGGCAGACACACTGCAAAGTCCAGTATTTCTCCAGGTTCTTCACTTTGCTTCTTCTCTCTCTAGTGTTCTGAGCTGTGGCCTCTCCAAGGTTCTTCAAACTTTTTCAACAAATTCTAATGCAAAAATCAGCTCTCCACATTCCTGGCTTTCTCCAGGTACCAGGCACACCACCTTGCTGCAAGTGCCACACACTTCCAGGCCCGCCTTTGGTGGCATCTGACCATGTCCACCGGGCCTGCCCTCAGCAACGCTGGTCACCCCTGTTCTGGCATCTGCTGTTCTGGCATCCAACTCCTCACCAGCTCACTCTTCCAGGGGGCGTTTGCCTGGCCAGGCCATGTGGGCCTGTTCTATCAGCCCGCTATTCTCGTGTTCCTCTCACCTCTCTCTCGGCTATCTTTTTGTGCGCCCTTTTCGCGCTTCTCATTTCCTCTCCGGGGCCTTTCTCTCGGACCCAGGCCAGCAGGACAGTATGGCACCCAACACAATTTTCAACTACATCACTACCCGGACAAGTCACCCTGTATCAAATCCTGCTACTGGAATTAGTAGGAAAGTGACACAGAATGTGCAGGAACACATAGAACAGCAGTCACATTCACAGCAGACAGGATGCAAAAACTGCTGGGGGTAACGGAGCGATGGGAAAATTCAGAACATTCTATAAGAACCTGACGTTCCCCAACCATGTTGGGATCTCGGAGTGGCTACTCTTCAATGTAGAAGTTGCCTAGTTTTCTTATTTCTACACATACCCTTAAAATCAAACTTCTATTTCTTAAGGTAGGCTGGGTAATCATCTGTTCCTTAAGCAAAAAGATCCCACTGAACAGAAGTCTTTCCCTTTAGATTTTTGCCCTTGGCATGCTAAGGAATGCTCCAGTCTCAAGGCCACTGAAAAACTGTTTGAAACACTGAAGCAATTTCCTCTTATAAAACATTTAATCCTCAAGGATAACATCAAGGTTTGGGATACCTTGTAAGGAAGGTCAGCTATCATTCATTCTCCGGAGAACTATTAGTTAAAATGGAATGATAAAGTGCTAGCCATCTTTATGCCTTCAAAATGCTCACTTTTCCTTGCACTATGATTATATACCTACTCGACACCAAATCTCAATGTGTTAAACCTAATGTAGCAATTTTCAATCCAAACTTTATATTAATTTGTATTTGCATCTAGTGAGGTAGCAAGGTATCACATTTTATAGCAAACCAAATCCTTTAACCCAGATCTTACATAATGATAGTAGCATAGAACAAAATACTTAACAGTATTTCATATGTACAGCATGTTAAAAAAAAAAAGAACTGAAAACATGTTAACATTATTAATACATTTCAGGATTACAGTTGGACTGGAGGGGTTCACAGATGCACATATCCGGGGCAAGATTCCTGATCTAATCCAATACCAGGAATATCAATTCAGAAATCCACTCCCAACCCCAGAACAAAGTAGCAGGAAAAATGACTTAAAAAGAGCTTAGGTGATGTAAATGGCCTGTGACCACCACACAGGGGGAGGAAGATCAGCAGAGCACTGAGTCCTCAAGATTTGATCAAATCTATTAGAATCTGATGTAGGAGGGGGGCAGGGAAGGGGGAGGCAATGAGGAAAAGGAAGAAGAGGGGTGGGAAGGGGAAGGGAGTGGAGGGGAGGGGAAGGGAGTGGAGGGGAAGGGAAGGGAGGGGAAAGGAGGGGAGGAGAGGGGAGGGAAGGAGAGGAGAGGAGAGGAGAGGGGAGGAGAGGGGAGGAGAGGGGAGGAGAAGGGAGGAGAGGGGAGGGGAAGGGAAGGGAGGGATCCAAAATGGAGTTGTTTATGCCAGGGCCCAGGAAGGCTGAATATCTAACCTATTTGTAGTTTCAGCATCTCCCAAATGGGGAAATTTAAACCAACCAGGAGTTCCCAAATCAACACTAGAAAAGATCATTTGATGGCAAAGGTATGGGGGGAGATAGGAGACCCCTATCTCCCCCCCCCCAAGAAAGTGGCTTTGCCTGCAGTAAAACCTTTCTTTTGCTTATGACCTTGTCCCACCCTCTTTCAGATCTCCCCCCAAAAGACCCTCTTTTTTGAATGATTGTTGTCTTTCTACAGCTAGTACACTGCTCAGCCATGAATTAATAAAACCTGCCTTTTTTTTGAGACTAGCTCTTGCTCTGTTGCCTGGGGCACTGCAGACTCAATTTGCCCAGACTCAAGTTGCCAGGGGTACCATGGACTCAAGCGATCCCCAGTCTCAGCCTCCCCAGGTAGCTGGGATTACAGGCACCCACCATGGCACTGTTTTGAGACTAGGTCTCACTATGTTGCCCAGGGTAGTCTCCAACAACAACCCATGAACTCAAGCGATTCCCATCTCTTGCCTCCCAGCACTTAGACAACAAGCACATACCACCAAGCCTGGTTTAATAAAGACAATTAGATATTTAAATTTTAACAAGATAAAAAGGCCTTAAGAGTCATTTATACTGAATGAAATATAAAGTGCCAGACATATATTCACACAATTTCTTGCTCTATTCTGTTGATTCAATTTAAACATACATATCTCAATATATACTTTTCTATTTACACTCATAAGGAAATATATACATATATATTCACTAAGAAGGACTTAGATTGCACGTCACTAAAAAGTTTCTTTTGACAGCAGAGAAAATGGTAGCATATTTGGGCTGAGAATGACACACCAATAAGTTAAGGACACAGGATTTGGGGAGAACCCAATGTTCCATATTCCAAAGGAAGATTCAGGATGTTATGCCAATTGCTTTAAAAAAAAAAAAAAAAGCTGCCAATAAGTAACAAGAACCAAAAACACAATGCAACGATTATCTGTCACAATATCACAATGTAACTGCTTTAGCCCTCCTCTGCAGACAGGCCTGAAAGCTGTTAAAAAGGGAGTGAATCATCACCTTAACTTAACATTAATCTCTGCCAAAGGACAGACAGCACCAAATAAACAGAACTGGAAACTCGGCTCAGTCCCACAGGGAAGCCACATTTTATTGACTGTATTAGTTGACACTTATTTTGGAATTAAATATTCACAATGTTGTGCTTAGAAAAATTCCCATTAAAGTCATGAATCAACAGACTACACAGAAGAACTGTTCGGTGCTCCCTAAAAAATTGGAATTAGAAAAGATTAGCTTGGTCTCTACGCAAGGATGACACACACATACGTTCAGCGCTCCATATTTTAGTTAATTTTTGGAAAAAAAAGAATAGAACTGTTCAAATAAGATTCAAAACTGAAATCCAAGTCAGCAGCATTCAAGTCTGAGGACCAGGTGAAAGCTCGATAACCTGAGGTATGCTGAAGCCCAGTCACCTCAGGAAAGAGCCTGGGAGTCTAGATAAACACCCCCTGATTGACTGGCTCAGTTTACTGGTCTGCAGCTCTGTTTCTCCTTGAATCTTCCTCATTCTATCCTCACCACATCAAGTCATGTGCTACCACCGCCAATGACAGCCCACCTGGAGCACCAGTACGTGTCAAGTGTATACAAACCCTTAACTCCCTGTTAGGGGACTCAGCCTTTGTATATGAATCTGCTGAGTCAGTACTGGGACTAATACACCGGTTTCTTGCCACCCCTGGACTCCCTGTTTGCCTGCTTTCCACATCTTCGCTTCCCTCCTAATTCAGTAACTTACAGGACTCAATCACCCATGGAAAGTCAACCAGATACATTCTGCACTTGATGACCAAGTTATTTTGCAAAGTTATCTACTAATGAATAAAATAGTAATGAGTGAGGACGCAAAGCGGATAGAACATCAAATGCTGGGTACTACCTTCCTATTTCACTGTCACCTTGGGGTATGACAACCGTCTTGTATAGAGAAAGAAAAACTGAGAAGGGCAGAAAGCAGATTGAAACATAGCCTCTGCCTCCAGAGTCTACCTTTCCCCCCACTCCTCTGGACTCCAGGACTCTAGCCATGAGGCTCATGTTCCTGGCATCCTCACACCCCCACTCCCCAAAGGAGTAAATGCAGACTCATACTTGTTTTACATTTACCAGTCAACAGTGATCAAAGCAAGACATGAGTCATACCAAATACACCCATTGCCCTCAGAGATGTGGAAGCCTGTTCCTTCACGCCGAAAAGGAAGTGAATCTAGGTCGTTTTGTTACCGACCCTGTTCTTTAGAAAATGAATGAATGAATACTCATTCATTACAAATTTCTTTATAAATTCTTTATAAATTCCTTATAAATTTCTTTTCAATCCTGAAAGCTACAGACACATGTGGCCAGAACTGCGGAAGGGGAGAAGAGGAACATGAATACTGACGCAAGAATGGGCTGGAGAGACAGACAGGGGTCAGACCCCAGCAAGCCCTCAACTGTTCCTTTCTCTAGGTCTGTTTCAAGATGACCTCAATGTCTCTGGGCACGTCTACACCGCGTGGAAATGACACATGTTCTGCTTCCTGACAACTAACAAGTTCCATTCCACATCTTCTCATCTTCCAGGAACAGAATCACCTCTGGATTCTGAAAGGAAGGAAGCTCAAAGGCAAGAGCTGCTGTCATTACACGGCTGAGGTCCCTTGCAATTCAAAGGCTTCATGATGGACACAAATGAGGATGTGCAGATTTGGGGAGCAGAATCCCGGGACCCCCAAGCAGTCCTCACCCTAGCTTTAAAAATAGAAGTTTGAGGTCCAGGAAGCTCAGGAAACAAACGTCACCTCCCTGAGAACAAGCCAGGAGGCTGCCTTCTCGCCCTCCCGGGTAAGAGATGGTCGCCTCCGTTTCCCCCCGAGGGGTTGTATCAGGCTGGCACTGAACCTGCTTCGGACGCGCCAGAGGCCAGGTGAGACCCGACCGAGCCACACCTACCTCCTGGAGGCGGAGGGGGGTGGGTGGGTGCCAGGTACCGCAGGAGCAAGCGGACCCCGGGATTTCATCAGCCTGTACCAACCCCCTGCGCCGCTAGGCTCCCGGGTAGGGACCGCCCTCTCCCGAGACTCCTCCAGCGCCTTCCCCGCTCGGCATCACCGCCCACGGCGGCCGGCAGGTACTGACCAGCAGCCTCCGTGACCCCCTCACCCCCGACCCGCGGACGGGCCCCGAGACAAGACGACGCCCCGGCGCGCCGAGCCCGCTTCCCTCCAAGAGGCGCGCCCCAGGTCCACGTCACCCCGACGCAAGTCCCAGCGCCCACCACCCCCCGGACGGGATGCCCGGGAATGACGTCACGCGCGCCCCTCCGGCGCCGGACGGTGCCCGACCCCCTCCCCCGGGACTCTCCGCCTGGAGCCAGCTCCCCGAGCCTCTCACCGGAACGCCGAGAAATGGAAACAGCGGTGACGGAGGCGGCAGCCCTGCGCGGGCCAGAGCAGCCGGGTGCCCAGCGTGGACGTGAGGCGAGCCGCGGCCATGGCCCGCACCGGTCCCCGAGCCGCCCAAGAAGCGCGCGCGCGGGCTGCACAGTAAAGCGGCGGCCGCGTGGCAGGCCCCGCCCCCGCCGGCGCCCATTGGTCCCCGTCACACCCCCGCTGGCTGGCTATTGGGCCTGCCGGGCGGAGGAGCCAATCGGGTCGCTCCATGAAGAGTAAGCGCCCTCCGGAGGCGCTGGGCTTGGAATGCGAGCCGCGGTGGCCGCAGCCCTGAGGGGTCCGCGGTGGCTCGCCAGCCTGGGGGCGAGAGGCCAGCCCCTGCCAGCCCTGGCTCGGCGGTGCCACCGAGCCCCGCCGCCGGAAGCCAGGCTGCTCCTCCACGAGGCCGCAGACCCCCCCCCCCAGCGCTTACTGTGTGTCACTGTGTAGAATGGACCCAAAGACAGGATGCCAGCTACTGTGCAAGAACCAGGGAGTTGGGGACTCTTTGGCAAGAACTTTTTTTCTATTTAAGAATTTTATTTCATTTCATTTTATTTTATTTTTTATTGATTGCACATATATATTACTAATCTATATATACATATATAAATTACACATATACATATACACACATATCAATCTATATATATAAATTACATATATGCATCTGTATACACATATATACATATACACATATATCTATATATATAAATTACACATATGCATCTATATACACATATATACATATATACACACATATCTATCTATATATAAATTACATATATGCATCTATATACACATATATACATATACACACATATCTATCTATAAATTACATATATACATCTATATACACATATATACATATACACACATATCTATCTATATATAAATTACATATATGCATCTATATACACATATATACATATACACACATATCTACCTATATCAATTACATATATGCATCTATATACACATATAAACATATACACACATATCTATCTATATAAATTACATATATGCATCTATATACACATATATACATATACACATATCTATCTATACATATAAATTACATATATGCATCTATATACACATACATATATACACACATATCTATATATATATATAAATTACGTCATCGTCTACCCCAGGGTTCTCCCATCACCTTATCACCCGTGAGCTCTCTTACTCTTTTGTGCCCTCCCCCTCCCCCGCTTTCACCTTCCTCCCCCTATTGGGCAAAATTTTGGCGACTGGTTTTGCCACATAATATAAAAGCCTTTCCTCTGTAGGGAGGTCAGCGTGCAGAAGAAAGAAAAGGGAATACCTCTTTGGCAAAATCATGGTAACAGTGGATGCAGACTGACCAGCGGACATCGTGCCCGCTGCGTGAAGCCGGCATGAAGAACACGAAGTTAGAAGAGAGGTCCGTGCACACGATGGCATCACTAAAATGAACTCTAAATCTGCAGCAACGTGGATGGAGTGTGAAAGGATATTACTAAGTGAAATAAGCGAGGAGAAAGGGGAGTGTCAGCCGGTATTGCGAATGTGTGGGACAGAAGGTAACTGGGACAACTGTCAGCTAAAGACAAACTGATACACTAAGCCTTGGTAGCTAACTGCACGAGTGAAACACCAAAAAGGGGAGGAGGGGGAGAAAGAACAGAGGGAAGGAAGAACAGAGCCTATATGGTGTGCCTGAGAGGTGGGTACGCTGTGGTGGTAAACCTGATGGGGGGGACCCCAATATTACCTCAGTTTAAAATGAACATTAATTTTTATTTATTTGTTTGTTTAATTATTTTATTTTACATCGTTATCTACCCCAGCGTTCTCCCACCACCTTATCACCCATGAACCATCGTCTTAGTTTTCTGTGCCCCTTCCCACCCCCCGGTTTTCCTCCCTCCCCCTCTTATGCTCTATGCTTCCATTTTGCTCAAAACTATTTTTAAATTTCTCTTGTCTGGTTGATTTTTTCCCCCTTTGCCCCTCATATAAATGAGACCTTCCAGAATTTTTTTTTCCTTCTGGCTTATTTCTGCCAGCATGATTCCTTCTAGCTCCATCCACATTGCCAGTAATGACATAAGTTTGTCTTTTTGATTGACATATAATATTCCACTGGGTACATATACCACAACTTTCTGTACCATTTGTCTATTTTGGGGCATTTGGGCTGCTTCCATATCCTGGCTATTTTAAATAGCGCTGCAATAAACATCCGGGTACAGGTGTCTTTTTGGATTAGAGTTTTTGTAACTTTGGGGTAGAGTCCGAGAAGTGAGATTGCTGGATCAGATGGGAGTTCCATTTTCAGTAGTTTGAGGGTTCTCCATGGTTTTTCATAGTGGCTGGACCAGTTTGCATTCCCATCAGCAGTGTAAGAGTGTCCCTCCCTCTCCACATCTAGGCCAGCACTTGCCGTTGCCTGTTTTTTTGTTTGTTTTTAATATGGGCCATTTTTACTGGTGTAAGATGGTATCTCATTGTGGTTTTGATTTGCGTTTCCCTGGTTATTAATGATGTTGAGCATTTTTCTATATGCCTGTTGGCCATTTGTATTTCCTCTTTGGACAAGTGTCTTTAGATCTTCACCCCATTTTTTGATTGGACTTTTTGTTTTATTTTTGTTAAATTGTCTGAGTTCTTTGTGAATCTTTGTTATCAAGGCCTTATCATTTGTGTGTAGGGAAAAGATTTTTTCCCATTCAGTGGGTTTCATTTTGTTTTGGTTGTTGTCCCTTTTGTTGTGCAGAAGCTTTTTAGTTTGATGTGGTCCCAGCTGTTTATGTTTTCCTTCGTTTTTTTTTCTTAGCATCTGTAGATGTGTCCTGAAAGAGGTCTCTGAAGTGTAAGTCTTGGAGTGTTCTGTCCATATTTCTTCTATGTACTTTATGGTTTCGGGTCTTACATTCAAGTCTTTTATCCATTTTGAGTTAGTTTTTGTACATGGTGAGGGAGTGGGCTAGATTCAAAAAATACAAAAATTTTAAAAAGTGAAAAACAAGATATTTACATACTTATGAGATCTTGCCTGTAAAAAGACAAGGCATTCAATACAATTTGAATTTTAAAAAGCCTATTAAATATTTGAAAGTTAAATTCAGCTGGACTTTCAGTGTTTTATCTAGCCATCTTCTCTGCTTAGTCTCAAAGTAGCTTTCCCACAAAATATAACTTAATAGCAAAGGGAAGTGGTAAGTGTATGCGAGTGGGGAAATTAACAGTCATCACCTTGAATGTGGTCAAAATTAGCACCACAGTGATGGGACAGGCACAATGTATGCCTCCAGATATGACGCATCAAAGACCTATCACTTTAAACAAGTCTGAAAATTGAATGAATGAATTTTCCTAAACTCATTGACTATCCTAAGGAAAAGTTGCGGTTTTTCTCATGTACAGTTGAAGGAGTAGGTCAGAAACCTGAAATATTAAAACAGTTCAGAAAAGCCATATTCCTAAAATTTTGGGATATACTAGAAGGTTTTCATCAAATCATGAGAAAGTCTCAAAATAGCCCAAATGGAGAGACAATCTCTACAAAAGAACAGCCTGTGCTCTGAAAAATCCTTGGGTCATAAAGCAAAGAATGAGGAACTGTTCTAGATTAGAAGAGTCTCAGCCTTGACAATGAAATGTGATGGGTGAGTCTTCTTTTTTCTCTCTCAGCGACAGTATAACTGACAAAATTGTCAGAAAGTTTGCAAATCTGCAAATAGCACTGTCAGTGTTCATTTCCTTGTAGCTACTTAAAAGACTATACTTTCAGGGACAAAAGGCTATTAAATCTTTATAGTATCAAATGTCCCAGAAAAAATACATAATAAATATAATACCAGTATTCGTTTGTTAGGGAAGCCATAGCACAATATCAGAGGCAAATGCCTGAAGAACAGAAATTTACTTTCTCACATTTCTGGAGTCTGGAAGAATGAGCTCAGGGTGTCACAGGTCTGGTTTCTCCTGCCTCCTTGCCTACGGCTGCAGTCCGACTGTCCGCACGGTGCTGCGTGCTCTGGTGTCTGTCTTAATCTCTTCTTCTTACAAGGATACCAGGCACCATAAATGAGTGCCCACTCTTCCCACCTCCATTGAATGTGATCGCCTTTTTCATAGGCTCTCTATCCAAATGCAGTCACACTCTAAGAGCCTGGAAGTTAGAATCAGCATGGGGTGGAGGGAGGTATGTATCATTCAACACAGAACAATGACTATCCAGAAAGAGAAAAACTGGTAAAGTATATGGCAGATGTGCCAAGTAACAACTGGGCTGCTCAGGGAGGAAGATAGTCTTTGACCTTTTCCTGCACCTATTTGTGTGCTTAAAACTATTTCAAAATAATTTTGCCAAAGGACAGTGAGATTTCCGCCCTCCGGGGGCTGGAGAGGTAAGGCAGGTGTACAGTGGATAAGAGAAGGAACTAAGTAAGAGCAAGCTGTGGTGCCCAGAGCCCTCGAGGCAACATGTCCTGCAGGGCATGCAGGAGAGGATTCTTGGCGCCTGTCCCCAAGTCCTGGAGCACAGCCCGGCAGCCACATCAGCCTTGCAGCAGTGTCTGGGAAGAGGGCATGGAGCCAGCCTCAGCCAAATTCCAAGGCACCACACCCTCTCACCTCTCCGAAAAGTGCTGGAAATTCTCCTTTCCCAAAATGTGACTTTCACGAGTGAAACCATCAGAACATTGTTTTTGACATGCTGAACCATGGAAACAACCCAAATGACCCAAAACAGATGAATGGGTCAGAAGGTTGTGGTCTGTGAACACAATTGGCTATTATTCATCAATCAAAAAAGACGAGCTTATGTCATTGGCGTCAACATGGATAGAGCTAGAAGGTACTGTGCTAGCAGAAATAAGAAAGAAAAAGAAATATATTCCACTTATATAAGGAATATAGGGAAAACAAACAAACAGACAGACAAGAAAAATGTAAAACTGTCAACAGAACTGAAGCATAGGCCGGGCACGGTGGCTCGTGCTTGTAAGCTTCAGCCTATGAAGCGGCCGGGGCCAGGGATCACGGTTCGAGTCCCGCCTGGGGCCCGTAGTGAGACCTGGTTCCAAAAAAAAACAGCTGGGCGTGGTGGCGCACGCCTGTAATCCCAGCTACCTGGGAAGCTGAGGCTGGGGATGGCTTGAGTCCGTGGTACCCCGGGCAACGAGAGCCTGCGGTTCCACAGGCAAAAATAGCGA
>PVHY01022259.1:0-22661 GCA_004024945.1 Uropsilus gracilis
GAGGGTGGGGGGGTGAATCCCGGTATTACAAAGATATGAAATGTATATATATATATAAAAACTATTTGATTATAAAAAAACAAAAAATAAAAAAATAAAAATTAAAAAAAAAACAAAAAACAAAAAACAAAAATATTAACTGGTACAGAGGCCCACTTAATAGGAAATGCTAACACAAGTATCACTGGGCAGTCTTAGGTTCCCACAGGTTCTCTGAGTCCCACAAGGTCAGGTTCTTCAGGTAACCAGCAGGTTCCTGTTATCCCTCCAACTCACTGTCGTTTCAGGCAGTCTCTCTCCTGATAGTTGAATGTGCAACTCCAGGCACTTTGTGTTTTCTTCACCCAGGTTCCAGGCATCACCTCAGTCTTAGCTCAGAATGCTGGCCAGGGGCTCTGTACAATTGCCAAAAGCTGAAGAAACATAACCATCACAAGTACTTCCATAACCACCACCTTTTCTTCTCTTCCTTGGATAAAATCAAATCTTGGAAAAACTATTAGATGGGAAATAAACCACCCTTTCTCCTTGGGAAACCCTTTTGGAGACATCATCATGTATGAATCAGAACAAAGACCCATTTATAACAGAAAGGAATCTCCCACTTTGGGGTTCCATCAGCTTATACTTGTATTCTGCTTCAGCAGAAATACCTTCCCCACCCATCATCATATTCTGGTCTGACAATCACCCAATGAGGTTAGTACAGCTGTCCCTTGGTTTCCTCAGGGGACTAACCTCAGAATCTCCCTCCCATACCAAAATCCATGGAAGCTCAAGGCCCTCAAAATCAGCCCTCCTCATTCTCCAGCTCTGCATTCTCAGACTCAACCCACTGACTACCAAGATTGGTTCAATCTGTGAAATTGTAACAATCAGGTAGAAAACTATCTGTGTACAAGTGGACTCATGCAGCTCAAACTCATGTTTTCCAAAAGTCAACTGTATTATTAATCCTGTGCAGTGGTGTGATGGTTCCAAGGCTACAAACCTGGAATTCAAATCTTGTCATTTAATTCCAAGTAAAAAACTTTCCCAATAAAATAATGACAATTGCACCAGTTACTGAGACTCACTATGTGCGGTGTCCTAGGGTATGCACCTTACACACTAAAATGTAGATAATCCTCATGAAAACCCTAAGACCAGGAATTGTTATTTTGTTCATTATAGGGATGAGAGAAAGTGAGGCATTGAAGCCGGGACCCAAAGATGAACCCTGGACCCAAAGATGAACCCAGTTCCTTTTATTGAGAAAGGAATGTGGGCATTGCAGTCATCTGCATCTGAAAGACAGAGACTAAGACTAGCCTGAGGCCAGTTGCCCCTTTTAGAATAAAGTGACTACCTGAGCAAATTTGGGATTATGTAATGTAGGGTCCTGAGGTCAAGGCAGGCCCAGAGGGCAAAGGGAGGTAACACACTAAGGTGGGATGGTGAATGGGAAGCAGGGAGAAGGATTAAAAAAAAAAAAAAAAGGTGGAGTGTAGAGATATACAGCTTTGGAGAGGAGCATGGAAAGTGGAGTGAGAGCGAGAGCCTGGAGATTGGCATTAGGCGCGGAGGTTTTGGGCCTCAGAAGAAGGACCCAGCTGGGTCCTCTGGAGCTTTTTCACCTCCCCAGCACTTGGTTCCTAAGGAGCAAGACCTGTGTGAAGGTGGAGGAGAGGTGATCCTGGCAAAGTGCAAAGCCACGGTGACAATCAGATAAGCCTCCCACATTACATAATCCCAAATTTGCCCAGGTAGTCACTTTACTCTAAAAAAAAAAAACTGGCCTCAGGCTAGTCTTAGTCTCTGTCTTTCAGATGCAGATAACTGCAATGCCCACATTCCTTTCTCAATAAAAAAAACTGGGTTCATCTTTAGGTCCAGGGTTCATCTTTGGGTCACAACTTCAGCATGAATAAGTCAAGTAATTGTATGAAGTCTCACTAGAGTTATCATGGCTGCCTAAAATGTTAGGATTGCTACTTCACTGCAAATGGTCAACTCAGAGTAGGAAAACAAAGTAATAAACTGATAAGAACCCAGGTAGGGAAATGAGGAAGGACAGAACCAGGTGCAGACCCTGAAAATGTGCACATCTAAGGTTCAGTCCACAAACAGTGTATATGCACCACATCTGGGTAGAGAGGCAACACTGACTTATTGTAAAGCTATTTAAAGGAAGATTTAATGACAGTACTAGCTAGGGGCCCAGTAGTAAGCAGGCAGCATATTCTAAAATATTTAACTGAGAATTTAATAAAGGGACTATTTACAAAAAGATGGGCAAGATAAAAGAAAGCAACAGGAGTGATGAGGCCCCAGGAACAGCAAATATCACAGCTGTTACATCCTCCAGGCCTGTGGGACAAAGGAAAGGCTTGCATCACCCGATGCAATTGCAGCTTGCCAGGGGGTTAGGCAGGGAGACCAGGAGTGGAGTACAGCTTGGAGGAGAATGCCCTTTACTGTCTCTGCAGGGCCCCTTGAGCATTCAAGAAAAGTGTTAGGAAGCCAGTGGGCAAAGGAGCCTGGGTGATACTACCCATAGGTATGTGATTCCTCATCACAGTCAGGAGGGAAAAGGGTGGACAATGGGGGGCAACACATGAAGAACAGCCCCTTCCTGTCCTGCCACCACCCAGGCCCTGGCTTTAATTCAGCCCAGAGGGCCTTTGAGTTCTGACTACCTCTCAGAGTCAGCCACACCCTGGTCTGTGCTCTCCAAAACAGCAACTGTGTTCAGCAGAACAATGTTAAGGGGGTATCACTAATGATATGCTTCTTTCCTAAGGATGGCAATGGAGGGGGGCTCAATTCAGCCTGGAAGTCTCCCCTTCTCCCCTGCTTTCTGCAGCATGAGAGGAAGCACGAACCCAGAGCTGTTTTCCTTCTCTGCACCTTCCAATATTTGCTTCTGTCACTTGTTTTTAATTTTTAATTTAAGAAAAAGACAGTGACAAAAGTCAAATCAGTTCCAAGTGAATATTGTGGTGCTTCCGTAGTAATGGAGTGGAGAGCCTTCAGGCTGCCTCTGCAGAAGGGACAGGGGTTCCTTGCCTGGAAAGCATTTCTACTGAGGAAAGAGGGAAGGAAAACGTGGCATGGCTGGAAGAGTTCAATCTGTTACCATGGTAAGAAAGCAAGGGCTTTCTACAGATAATCAGGACAACAGAAGAGCAGAAATAAGTTAAAAAGCAACAAGCAGCTTCCAAGGCCAGAAAACCCAAAGCCTCAGGGCCAGATCTCAAGTCAGCAGCATGGAGGGTAGGTGTAGGGCAGGTGGGGGTGGGGGAGATGACCCTGCCAGTTTTCACCAGGCTGTTTAGGAGACTTGGATTCTCAAAACTTCGGTGACAACTTGTCTACAACTTTTAGGAGAGTGGGGGAGGGTAGAGGTTGGAAGAATTTTAATATTGTGGTTTTTTTGTTATAAAAATGGATTTTATTTAACTTGTGAAAAAAAAAAAGACTTCCTTCTCTATTATGGATTTGTCACTCTTCATCTTTCAAGACACCTGGAATATCAGAATCCATCCTCTCTAGGAGGAATGATTATACAAAATGGCAAGTTAGGATGATACCCATAGTGATGGGCGAGGGAGTCACAAAACATGGGCATGCAGGGGAAGATGAAAGGAGGAATTGTAGCAACCTAACCATGTTAGTCTTGCAGCTTGAGGTCCCAGGTTTTGCCTTTCTCACTGTTTTCATAAACAGGATACAGTGGAAATAGAGACCAAAAAGGTCACCACAAAAATGCCCCAGGAGTGATGTAAGTCATAAGTCTGGGCTGCTCAAGTACCACTATCTTCAGGACATGCCTTTGAACCTGCTCACTCAGGCCCTAACCCAGAAAATCATGGGGATTCTTCCCTTTGCCCCACCATTCCTGTATCCAAATAGTTATCAGGTCTGACTGAGAAATCAAATAGAATATAATTGCTGCACACTTACAAAGCACCAAATACTTTCCAGGTGCTTCATGATCAAGGAGCCCACAATCTTATTAGGTGAGAAATTACAAGCATAAATAAAATCACCTTAGATTGTGCGTTAGGCTGCTTTTGTATGTTAGGTGAAAGAAACTGGCTTTAACTCAGCTGTGGAGAAAACTTTGGGAGTTTATGATCAGTAGTTGGAAATGTCATCATGGGTCCAGGTTCCTCCTATTTTATATTTTATGAAACTAAGTGGGCTTGGAATGGTTCGTAGCAGTGGAAGAGCCCTGGCAGTGACTGACTTAGTATTGGGTACAGTCCTGGGCCCAGTTTCAGTGCCCTTTCCACCAGTATCAGGTCCGTAAAGAGAAGCACCCGCATAGTCACAGGTGGCAGGAGGGCTGCTGCTCTTTCTAGTGCAGACCTTGCACTGACACAGGCTTCTCTTTGGGAGGGGCACCTTCCTCTGTGGAGCTGTTCGCTGTTGTTAACCTAATTAACCAGGTGAAATCTGAAAGGATCGCAGGAGAGTCTAAGGACTGGTGATTCTCTGTAATTGCCCTTAATCTCCACACCTGCACCTCTGGTTTGTGCCTTATGACACTTTCTAGCAGTCTGATAGCTGTTGGCACCTAAGGATTTTTCATTTTTATAGCTGAGTTACTAGCTGTGTTAATTCCTTCTGTCCCCACCACCTTGCGTGAGACAGATTCTTGTCTTATGATGTCTCTCTTGCAAATTTTCCATTCTTGACCTCTGTCAGTGAGACAGAAGAAGCAGAGGAGACTGACTTTGACCTCTCTTTCATTGTCGCTGCCTGGTAACACAGTGGTCCTCTCACTGGTCTCACAGTCTCTGGTCTCCTCTCCCCAATTCCACAAACCATTCATCATATTGCCTCCCAGTGAATCTACTTAAAATGTAATTCTGCTCATGTCATCTTCTTAAAGTGCTCTTATATCTCCATATTTCATGTGGAATAAAAGACCAACTTGTACAATTACCATGTGCAAGACACTATACTCTAAGCACTTTCTATTGTGTAACTTAACTTACATCTCAAGAAGGGCTGCCATAACCCATTGCACAGATCAATCAGTCAGGCACCAGAATGTTAAATAGCGTGTCCCTGGAGTCTTTTCCTATTACTGTTGTAACACACTGACAGTGGGTGACACAACTGAGTGGAGCAGCTGGGGGTTGTGTCTTTGTGACATAGTTGAAAATAGGACCATAAACAAAATGCCATGAAGAGAAGTCAAAACAAGCTAACAACCAAATTGAAGTACACAACTGGGGGAGGGGGGGAGGCAGGGTGGGAATGGTCAGGGAGGGTGAGGGGTGAACCCCTGCGATTACAAAGATGTGAAATTTATATATAAATAAATTATTTGATTTTTAAAAAATAGAAAATAGGACCAAACCAACTGCCCTACTGGGTGGGTTCTGACAGAAAGACCATCGTGTGAGAACAGGCAGCAGGAAGGAGAGTGGCCAACAGGAGCTGGGCTGGTCAGACACCAGAAAATAGCAGGCCGAGGGTGACGGGAAGCCACATAAGGTGGACCCAGTTAGAAAGTGGCCAGTAGTGGCTGGGGTGGCCAGATGCCTCAGAACTGTGGGCTGGCAATGGCCAGGAGCTATAGGGTGGCTGGGCATGCAGAGAGCTGGCTGAAGAAGCATGGTAGGGCAACTGCCCAGGTGGGGAGCATTGTAGCCAGACTTTGTGGAACAGTGCACCTGGGAAAGATAGGTGCAAGGCACTGGAGTGACAGGCAGTATGGAAAAGAGAAGAAAAAAGAAGGATATTTTGTTTGAAAGTTGGAAAGCTGGTATCTGAAAAATGCCAGAATTTGGAAAGCTGCTTTTGCATCAGTATTTGCTGGAAAAGTTTGAAGAACCTTGGAGACACTGAGGAGGTCAGGAAGCTGGGGAGAGAAGAAGCGAAAAGATGGAAGGAAAAACTGGACTTTGCAAAAGGCCTGTCTCAGGTTTGGAGGGCCAAAAAGGACCATCTTGGACATGTGTTTTTGAACTAAACAGTGAATAGGGTCAGATAACTGGCCTTAATTGTGGCATTAATGACTTTTGGTTTTTCTTGTTAATAAATCATGTTTAAATAGCATTATGACTCTTGTAACCACTATGCAGGTGGGAAGAACTTGGGGGCAAAAGTCGAATTTTAAAAGTGCCACTTATTTTTACTTTGGCTCGCGGGAGTGAAGGCTTCTTGTTCTTTTTCACTCAATAGCAATACGATCACAGAGTTAGTGGTTTGGAACAACACACATTTTATTATCTTACAGTTCTGCAGGTCAGGAGTCCAAAACGAGTTTTAAAAGAAGTCTGCAAAGCTGCATTCCTACTGGAAGTTCTTCATTTCCTTGCTTCTTCCAACTTTTAAAGGCCACCTAAATTTCTCACCACAACTTGACCCATGTTTCCAAATTTTCTTTTCTCCTTTCTGATTTTTTCTGCTTCCTCTTATAAGGACCCTTGTGATTGCATATGAATCATTCAAGTAATCCAGGGTAATCGCCCCATCTCAAATTCCTTAACTTAATAACATCTACAAGTTCATTTTGCCAAGTAAAACAAGATAATCTCTGGATATGTATATCAGGATAGGAATAACACTAGGGAGTCTACTTGTGTAGCATCCCCAAGGTCATATGGTAAGGAAGTAGCAGAATCAAGGTTTGAACATAGATTTTGCAGCTGCAAGAGGGAGTTATGCCCTCCAGGCTGTTTATTTTGTTTGTCCTTTCTTACAAACCCCAGCCCCTTTTATGGCTAATTTCCCTTTAATCTTAGGACCTAGCTCACAGTAACTTCTTTTGTAAAACCTTCCATAACATCATTCTTCCCTTTCTCTACCCCCTTCCCCTCTATGCCCTCAAGTGGACTGGATGACCCTCCTCCGTGCACCCAGGTTCCAGAGCTCACTGAAATGTCACAGCCCTAAATAGAAACTGTTTTCCCACCAAGGGCATGGAGTTCTAAATGTCTGGTCATTTGGCTGGTTGCTTGGTTGGTCAAATAAATGGGCTGAAGGTAAAATATTTGAAAGGAATAAAATAATTATAAGAGCTAATACAACAAGGGATGCCTTGAAATCTGTTTGGGATTAAGAGTATGTTTCAGGTTTGGAACATCTTATACTTCCAAGTACCAAGAAAGATCAGCATAGGATACAGAGCAAGTAGCAAAAATGTGATGATCTCAGGTTGTTCAATTACAAGATGGTAAAGGAGGGCAAAATTTGAGAAACCAGAATGACAAACCTTTAGCCTATGAAATTCCAATCCATTAGTGTATAGAGTTTGAAGCCTACTATCTCTCTCTCTCTCTCTCTCTCTCTCACACACACACACACACACACACACACATATACAGACATGGGAAAAGAGAAGTTAAATGTGTAGGCACAGTCACAGAACTAGTAAGTACTAGAAGCAAGATTGGAACCCAAGCTGTCTGGATTCATCTCTAGACAATTTCAGTGCACAAATTGCCTTTCAAATACTAAGAGTTGTCTTTTGGTTTTCATGACTTATTAGTCATGATTCATCACTAATCAATTTATTTACTTAAGCCATCCCCTGCCATAAGTAGGGAGGGAATACCGGTACACTGGTCATCATTTGATACAGTAAAGAAGGTGAAGGTGTAAGGTCCAGTGTACTTTTCTGGTTTGTGAGCAGAGTCATGTTCCAAGCCAGAGCTATGGTCCCAGAGTTTGGATAGAAATCCAGGCTCTCTTTATTCATCTTTGTAGCTAGTAGGTACAGCTAGTTGATGAGAATTATGGACAAGAATATGGTTATCATCTCCCCAGGGGTATACTCTAAACCCTAGTGATCTCGATGCTCGGACTTCAAGAAGACATTCAGCCTGCTCATTCCCATCCCAGGAACACAACAAAGTAGGGGAAGGTCTTCCACACATGAGTAGAGCCCTCCTTGTCATGGGACCCACTCAACACAGATGCACAGCTATGGCCCAGACCTAGCCAACCTAGGAACTCAAGACTCAGTCCCCAGTGCCACTTCAACCTGGATACCCAGTTGTGTTTTATTTTTAAAATAATACAGT
Organism: Uropsilus gracilis; assembly: GCA_004024945.1. Classification (NCBI taxonomy): domain Eukaryota; kingdom Metazoa; phylum Chordata; class Mammalia; order Eulipotyphla; family Talpidae; genus Uropsilus; species Uropsilus gracilis. The sequence continues at coordinate 8,025 of PVHY01022259.1, forward strand.
ATCTGGGGAATTTGAAGGCTGATCAAAGTTCAGACAGGTCACGGATAGAAACAAAATCTAAAAGAAAAGGAAGGTGAGGACTAATTTCAGAGGGTATGTATCAAAACCAAATGTCAGAAAGCATGCCTGATACTTTGCCCATGCCCAGCTCAGGCTAATCCTTTGTCTTTACCATGACTTTCTGCTCAGAGTTGGTAATGGCCTTTCACTGAGTATTATTATCTATACTGAAGTATGATGACCAGATGAAACATGATTACCTGAAATATGCCGAAGCCCAGTAACCTAAGAAATGTAGCCTAGGGGTCTAGGTAAATAACCTGTGACTTATTGGCTCAGCCTACTATTACCAGTCCAGTTTCTTCCTGATCTTCCTCATTCTATCTTTACCATGTCAGCCCAGGTATTACCACCAATGATAGCCCACCCAGAGCACCAAAGCATGTAAAGTATACAAAAACCCTTAACTCCCTAGTATGGACACTCAACCTATAGCTATGAATCTGCTCAGTCAGTACTAATACTAATAAACCTGCTTCTTGACAGTCTGGTGTCCTCATTCTCTGAGTGTCACAATCAAATAGAAAGGAATCTTGGCTGTAAAAGTAGTTTCATGCTATAATTCTGGTTCATTACTTCCTTTAAATAAGAGACAGGATGACTTCTCAAACCCAAAAGGGCATCTTTATTTCAACTATGTAATTTACCAATGAATTTTTCCTAAAAGCCCTGACTAACATTCTGAATTATACTTTTATCAAATACAATAAACAGAAAACCCTTCTGTGCTAGGAAAGCTAAAGTGCAACTTAAGTCATAAAATCAAGGCTCCTCTCAGCAAACCTGGACACACTTCTGTTAGCTAATAGAGGGATGAGGATTTTCTCATTCCCCAAAAGATGTCATGTACATAATATATATTTATAATATAATGCATATATATATATATATATATATATATATATATATATATATATATATATCCACAGGCATGTATGGATGTGGTACAAGGGTGTCACACTTCAACTCTGCTACCCCAGCCATTGCACAGGCTTATGAGATAATCCAGAAAGTGCTAACAATTTTCCATGGTTAGTCTTTTCTACCAAAATGAAACTCTGAATCCATAGAAAGTACACCATGATTTCACCATATATCTAAATCGAACATTGTGTTGTACACCTTCAATGAACACAGTAATGTGTCAAACATTTCTCAATAAAACTGGAAATTAATATTGAAAAAGAAAAAAATTGTGCTATGGTTTACTTAAGCACAACAACACCATTAAAATATTGATGGTCTTACCTTAGATCTCATCTAGCCTTCCATTTCACAGGTGGGAAAATTAAGGCCAGGGAAATGCCTGACTTTTTCCAGGTTTACAGTTGGGGTTGAGTCCTGGATAGAAGCATGGGATTGAAGCTTCAAGAAAATGAAGAGAGAGATTGCAACCAGAAATGCAACATTTGAGGGAAAGCAGAGGAAAAAACAAAGCAGTTCAAAGAATACTAAGAATGGTGGAAGGAAAACCAAAAGGATACAGAGTCTTCAAAACTCTGTGAATAAAAGGTTCAAAACAGAAGTCATTTGACTGGGAGCTGGGTTTTCAATGCCAGAATTATAAGACTCAGAAGCAGCATCAAGTAACAGTCATTGAAAAGGATGGGCATTGTGTAACCATCCTGTTTGTGACCCCAGTTGTAGTGCAAGCATCGGGGTCACCAAACTGTATAGGTTCTTTGTTGGTTTTAGCAGTTACACAGGCATATTAGGCAGAACAGGGCCATGGCTAGTGCAGGCCCAGGGGCCTGGCAGGCAAACAAGTCTCCCAACCCCCCGGGAATCTTCATAATCTTTCTCTAAACCCTCTCTCTTGTGTTCTTTCATGCTCTCCATCCTATGCTCCTGTGCTCTCATGCCCTCTGTTTCCCTTTATCCCTCCCCTCTCCTAGGATTAAATTTGCACACTTACACATGTGCACACCCACTGGGCTGCACAATCTTGGGACAACATAATATCCCAGGTGCTGGTTATACAGACTAATAGAGGAAAAAGACGGACTAACTTACCCTGTAATCCACCCTCAAACTTTTTCCCTTTATGATGAACAATCTACATGTTTTCTTCTGCATGTTTCCCTTGGTGAATGTGAAACACCATAGCCATGACAAGCAAAAGTAAACAATGCAACCAAATACAACTAAGCCCAGTTCACTAAGGTTGCAGAATATACCAATCCAGAAGTGAAAAGACAAAAAGAGCTGGCAGACAATCCTTGACATCGGCTGCTGGAAGGCTCTGCTGCACACAATTGGGAACCAGTCTCATGGCAATCTACTGTCACTCTACTCTCCAGGAGCCATCAGGATTCCTGAACTTCTCTGGCTGTGGTCTACACCACAAGCCACACACTAATCCACCTCCAGGATGCACTCTCACAGCAACACTCCTGTACTCAACCTCCATGACCCCAAGGTGACATGCAGCCCCCTACACTAAGTCAACCCTCTGAACTCTGAATATTCACTGGAGAGTAAGCACCACATGTGGCCTCCCTCTGGTCTCCTCTATGGCTGTGGCCTCTACCACAAGCCATATTCCCCCCCCCCCCCCCCCCCCCCCCCCCCCCCCCCCCGAGGATGGGTGCCTCAGCATCTCACCCAATTCAGAAGTGAACAGGGCATCACCCACAGGTGATTTTCAAGAGGCTTGGCTTCTCTAGTGTCCTCTTCAGCTGCTTACCAACCACTCAGAACTTTCCTAAAATTGGCACTAGCTTTCACTTGTCTCCCGCATGACTGCAGAGGACCTGGTGAGGGCTTCCTTTCTCAACCAACCTTGGACAGCTCTCAAGGCTGCTGTAACTCTAACATGCCACAGGGGCCATTGCAACTCCAGGTCACATCCATGCAACTCCCTGACTAGTTGAGCACAGCTGTCTACTGTGGTTCTAGGAGCACCAGGTAGCATACAAGGCTACTTTAGCCATGAAGATCCACTGACCACCTCTTGATTCTCACCCCCTGAGGTGTGCAAGTGATCCCATCCAGCCCCAGGGTCCCACAAATTTAACAACCAACTTTTCAAAGTTCCTACATCTTCTGGCGGTACTGTTTGTCCAAGTCTATCAGCTGTATCTTTGTATGACCGCTGATCCACTTTTTTCCCTGATGAGTCAGGGGTCATTGGTTGGTCCTCACAGGTCATTCCTCCACACTAGGTCTTATTCTGTAGCTCCTGTGCACCCGCAGCATCATCAGCATTGACATTGACACTATTTGCAGAGCTGTCTGCCAACTCATGCCACTTGTCTGTTGAATCCTGTTGACTTATGCCAATTGTGTTGAGCCATTCTGCCATCTAAGCCACTTGACATGTCTTCTCTGCATTGAACCATCCATCCTTGTTGCCAGTTGTAGTATGTAGGGTAAATGATGTATTCGAGCTTTCCCCCCATTAGCGTGTATGGCCAGCGCCTGTGATACTGCACCCTCACCATGATTGTGTATGTGCCTGGGTGCAGTGGGTGCCTATGGGTGGGCACACCTGGGCCTAGGAGGAGACACTGGAAGGGTGATATCACCCTGGGGGAGGGGAAAGGAGAGAGGAGAAATTGAAGTGGTTGTTTCTCTATCACTAAAAACTCAAAAGAGAAATCCAAGGGCTGCAACATTCTTTGTGAAACCATGGCGAACCTGAGGATTGAGTTGCTTACCCAAAATAGGGGGATCAGCCTCCACCAATTGCTTTTTAAGCAGCCTGTTCATGATGCCAATTATAGTGCAAGCATCAGAGTCACAAATCTGTGTAAGTTCTTTGTTGGTTCTAGCAGTTACACAGGGCAGGGGCAGGGCTGGGTCAGGGTCGGGGAACTGGCAGGCAGATGAGATTCCCAACCTCCTAGGAATCTTCAGTCCTTCCAGTGGGAACTCTCTCTCTCTCTCTCTCTCTCTCTCTCTCTCTCTCTCTCTCCTCATGCTCTCTCATGTGCTCTGCACCCGTTATCTGCTTTCTCCTCGTACCAGGTGTGCACACACCTTATACCTGCACACACTCACTGGGCCACACAAACGGAGACAATGCAATACCCTAAGTGCTGATTATTGTACAGGCTAATGGAGGAGAAGGCCTGACTAACTCACTCTACAATGGAACAGTATGAATGAGGAGGCATAGAACCCAGAGACCACACAGGTCTGGAGAAATAGAAACAGTCTCCTATACCATATGCGTTCCAAATCCAAGGAATACAGAGAACTAACTCACACACCTGCCCTACGAGAAACCCCTGAAAGGCTCTGCCTAGCTACCTGTCACCCAACTGCTCCTAGGAATCTAAGCAACCTGGTCAGCTGTGGTCTGAAAGTGCAGGTCCTCACCCAGGAAAAGGACAAGATTCCAGGAAAAAGACAAGATTAGTGAGCCAACCTTCAATCTAGAGATTACAGCAAAGAGGAGGTGGTGTCATCGGAGGGGCGGGGAGTGGGGCAGTGGTATGTAGGTGGATTATTGGTGGAAGGACCATACCTAAGTGAAACAATGACTCTACAAAGATGATCGAAGATGTAAGGAACTTTAAAAATTTTTTAAATAAATAAAGATCACATGGAGATAAAAACAAAAAAAAAGTAGCAGTTTTGTTATTGGCTACACAGAAGGCAACATTGATAAGGACTGAGATAATATTTGGGCACAGAATCAGATGTCAAGACTTGGCAAGTAGGTGGTAGGTAAGTGGAGACCCAGCTGAAGACTTCCTTTGAGGAGTCTGGCTAAAGAAGAAAGAGAATGCTCTGGATCTCAGAGTAAACCCAGGGTACTCAGAAGTTCCTGACCTATGGAAAAAACCTCCAAAGAGGGAAGGTTAGAAACTACAGGGGACAGAGAGAGACTACACAAAGGAGCACCCAGAAAGGAGGTAAGAAAAGTTTTATCCTTATTCATAGTCCAGGTGGGATCAACCAGCCAGGGGAACCAGAAGACCACTGTTTGTGCATGCACTGACAGAATGCTCTGAAATCTCAGCTACTGGAAATGTTTAGAGAGGATTGACTTCAGTGGAGGTCTCCCAGTTGTATTTTGAAAGACTCTGGGGGGTGGGGCAGGTCTGTATAAGCTACCATCCCTGGCCAAGGTGCGTGATGTTGGTGGCTTTCATTTCTCTGGGGCAGGAAAACACTGGCAATATTATGGGAGTTCTTTTGAAACCCAGTCTATCAAAGAGCACTTTCCAATGACCACGAGGCATCTCTAATGGCTCCTAATTTGGCAAGCTGACATGGTCACTCATCTATACTGGGAGATCATTTATTTTCTTTGAAAAGTGGCTGAAAACATTGACTCATTTTTCAACAATTGTTGTTTTAATGAAGATAGTTAATGTGGCCCTGCCTGTTAGCCCAAAACTGCAATAGCAAGTGTTCTTTATTAATTCAAAAGAGAGTGAAAATCCATGCATCTTGTAGAGGTCAGGGGGTGCCAAGTGAAGGCAGCAGTTTTTCTTCTCAAGAGTAACAAGGGTCTGGGAAGAAGCCAACCCATGCAGGCAGTGCTGGCTGTGAAGTTAGTGATCAGACGCCGAGTGATTCAGACGCTAATCAGTGCCAAGAAGCACACTCATCAATTATGGGGTGCTGAGTGCGTTCCCAAACATTTTACACATTTCATCTTCCTAACAACCTGTGAGATCGGTAATACATCTCTAACTGACAAGGAAACAACAATCAAAGCGATGAAGAAATTCATCAAGAGTCACATACTAGTAAGTTCCAGAACCAAGGCCATGAACCAGATGTGCAATTCCCAAGTTTCTTCTCCATAGTCCCTACCGTGTGGGGATTAAACAAATCTGGTCCTAGAGGGGAAGGCTGGGGGAAGGAGAGGAGGAGAGGGCTCAATGGACTGTGTTGAGGATTACCGTGCTTTGTGGGGATTGTGGTGTGGTAACATTTAAGTGGGGAGGTGTGAGCTTGTATCTCTAAATCATACACAGTGATGCAAGCCAACCTCACCTCAATAAAGAAAAAAGTAATACTATTTTAAATATATAAAGAGCTATAAACTCCAAAAAGCATGCCTAGTCTAGCTGTTTATTTTGAAGATTAAATGTAAAGGTAACGACTTAACAACTAATGTACTGTGAAAAATCAGGAGCAAAGTCTAGTTATTGTGCTCCTCTCACCCACAGAGCCCCAAGCCATGGTTGGCTTTTGAGTGAGGGAAGAGTCTTGTTGCCTCTCTGGGTCAACACAACATAATTTTCTCCTTTCGCCTGGCAACAGGCAATTAAGAGTAAGCCAGCCAGCTAGTGCCAGAGAGCCCTGCATCTATGCTAGTCTCAAGCTCCCCTCAGCTGTGGACTAAGGGGTTTGACCCAGAAGGAAAAGCATGTGCACATATTCATTTTCCACTCTGTCCTCCTTAGAAGTTATGGAGTCAATCCCAGAGCTCTCTTGACCCAGATTTTCATTTGCTGATTCATTGTTCAGGTCACAGCGCAAATATCTCTCAGTGAAGCAGCCCCTCCCGTTACTCTTTATTATTTTCTTCATCCATGTTCTTAAAACTTACATTTTGAAAATGTGTTTGTGTATTATCCATTTCCCATATGCACTCTCCTCAACCCTAAAATAGAAACAGAGATGTTTATCGCCCATCCCTAGAGTGTCTTATGCTCCACAGTCACTTGATATGAATCTGCTGAATGGAAAGATAAGAGTAATTCTAGAATGGGCCCCTCTATTTGGGGTGCTAACCCCAATGCAGGAAACATTCCCTTTCTTTGATGACATGGCTGATCAAGGACTCAGAAGATAAACAATCCTGAGAGTGCAGGAGGAGAGATTTCCCAAAAGGTGATATTTGATGGTGAAAGACCCTGCAATTCACCAGGCAGGAATGACTAAGACCAGGCACCAGGAGGCCTAGAGGCTGTGCATGCTGCATGGTGAGGGCTGAGCAGGACAGGAGACTGAGATGGGGCAAGAATCAAGTTGGGAAAGGCTGTGGAAGCCAGACAAGGAATCTGGACAGCCTCTCCCAGGAGATGGAAAGGGAGCCCCTGAAGTTCAGGTTACTGAAAGCAGGCTTGCCCTCTGTCACCAAGAGGGGGTGTAAGCCGCTCCTGTAAACAGGGATGTAAGCCGCTCCTGTAAACAGGGATGAAGCCCAGGAATAGTGAGAAGTTAGATGAAGTAAGATCATTAATGGTGAGTTCAGTCTCTGCCGCTCAGTCATTGCTTCTCTCCAAAAAGCCAGGGCCCTCACATTCATTCCAGAATCTTAGGGACAAAAAAAGTGCTATGAAGCAAAAGTAGCACAAAAACTATTTGACTGCTGAGGAAAAATAAAACAATTCTTAACTATAAAGTATAGAGCAGAATGTGCAACTATATCTTGCCTGTGATATATATCAACTTCATAGACTTATTAAAAATGCTCATTAATTATTTTTTTAAGTTATCATGTTGCATATTTCCTAGTTCTGTTAGCAGGTGGGGCAGAAGCAGAAGCAGGCAAATTAAATTGCCTCACAAGGGAAAAGTCAGTATTTAAACCCACCACTACCAGGACTGTCCACCTGTGTGTCAGTAATGCAAGACCAGGTTAACAGAAACCAGGTCTATTAACAAGAGGATAAGGAACCAAGAGTCCCTAGAGCCACCCAGGGCCCTGGATGCCTCACCCCAGTTCAGTAAGTCAAACAACATGAAATAGGCCAACACCAAGTCCAGCTTTTCAACAAGCTGCCCTCATATCAGGGACAAGTGTTTCTTTGTCAGCCTGAGCTATTCCCTGTGAGCCAAAACCTTGTGGTTTGAAGTGCAAGTCCAGGAGTGCTTTGCCCATATTTTCCTCTATGTATTTTATGGTTTCAGGTCTTACATCCAAGTGTTTTATCCATTTTGAGTTGCTTTTTTTTCAGGGTATGAGGGAATTGTCTAGGTTAATTTTTTTCACGTGCAGTGGCCAGTTTTCCCTGCACCATTTGTTGAAGAGGCTATCCTTGTTCCAATGTATGTTTTTACCTCTTTGTCAAAAATTAGTTGACTGTATATACATTTATTTATATAGGCACTCAATTCTGTTCCATTGGCCTGATTGTCTGTTTTTGTTCCAATACCATGCTCAAATTAAAACCTTCTGTACAAAAAAAGAGACCATAACCAAAACAAACAAACAAAAACCAACCAAATGAGGGAAAAATTGCCATCTATACAGGTGATAAGGGTCTGATAACAAAGAACTCACACAACTTAGCACAAACAAAGCAAAAAACCGAGTCAAGAAATGGAGAGAACTAAAAAGACACTTCTCCAAAGAGGACATAAGTGGCTAATAGGCATATGAAAAAATGCTTGACATCAGGTAATAATCCGGTAAATGCAAATCAAAACCACAAGGAGATACCATCTTATACCAGTAAGAATGGTCCTTATTGAAAAAACAGGCAACAAGTGCTGGTGTGGATGTGAAGAGAAAGGAACACTTTTATATTGCTGCTGGGAATGCAACTATGAAAGCTGTGTGGAGGACCCTTAAACTACTGAAAATGGAACTATTATCTGATCTAACAAACCCACTTCTGGGGATCTACTCAAAAGATACCAAAACACTAATTCAAAAAAAACATCTCTACTCAGATATTTATCACAGAACTATTTACAATTACCTGATAGGGAGACAACTTAAATGCCCCGAAACTGATGAATGGTTGAAAAAGATGTGGTACATTTAAACAATGGAATATTATTCTGCAATCAAAGTCAATAAATACAACGCATTTATGATAACATGAATGGACCTAGAGGGAATCATATTAGCAGAAATAAGTCAGAAAGAAAAAGACAGAACTTATAAGTCCTCACCTATAAATGGGATATAAAGAAAACAAACAAAAGTCCAAGAAAAGTCAAAATAAACTAACAATAGAACTGGGGCAAGCAGCTAGGGAGGGGAAGAGGGCAGGAGAAATCAGGGAAGGGAGAAGCACAAGAAGACCAAGAGGAAGGTTCACAGGTGATAAGGTGGAGGGAGAACCCTGGGGAATGCCATGATATATTTATATATTACATAAATATATATACGTAAATATATAAATAACAAAATGATTAATAAACAAAGATTCAAAGTAGCTATCAGATTTGCCTTTTCAATAAAGGGTTAAAAAAAACCTTGCTGCTTTTCCCCTCTGGACCTGGCTGTGGCCAGGGCCAAGTGCCACACTGCACCTGCTCCCTCCTCTCTGGTTTGGGTGTGCATGTCTCATTCTCTCTATATGTACTCTTATGTTGTTCTGGTGCCTGCACTTTCCTCTCACAAAACTTCACCCCTTGCTCCACGTGCTTCAGAGTCTCTGCACACAGTGGTGTTCCTCTAATTCAGCTGCATCTTATGACAAAGATGGGCCACAGCCCCCAATTTATACTTGTCACACTCTTACAGTTCTTCCCACTCCTTTTCAGTGTCAGAGTAATATTTTATCTTAAAATAGTGACTATTAGCAACAGGAAAATAGCTAGCCAGGTAATCGATTCAATGGTTGTGAGTTTATGCTCTCAGTCGTTTTTTTCTTTTTTCTTTTTAGTTTTTTAATTCATTCATTCATTTTATTTTTAATTGCTTGCCCATGTATATATTTTTTACATTGTTGTATACACTGAGGTTCTCCCACTACCTTGTCACCAGTGAACCATCATCTTAATCTCTTGTGCTCATCCCTCTCAGGCTTTCACCCTTCTCCCCCACCCCCTTGCTTCATGCTTTAGTCCTGCTGTCAGTTTGTTAGTTTTAACTGTTTCTTGTCCTTTGTTTTTCCTATAGTATTTTTTTTCTTTCTGACTTATTTCTGCTAGCATGATTCCTTCTAGGTCCATTCATATTATCACAAATACATCAGATTTGTCTTTTCTGACAGAGGGATACTATTCCTTTGTATAAATATACCACAGTTGTCTGATCCATTCATTTGTTTGGAGGCATTTGGGTTGTTTCCTTATTCTGGCAATTGTAAACAGTGCAGCAATAAATATAGGAGTGCAGGTCTCCTTTTGAATTAGTGTTTTGGTGTCCTTTGGGTGGATTCCTAGCAGTGGAATTCTTGGATCAAATGGTAGTTCCATTTTAAGAAATTTTAGAGTCCTCCACACAGCTTTTCATAGTGGCTGGACCAGTTTTATACTCTCACTTTTACTAGAATATGCCCTCACCTATTTTTGGCTCTTCAAAATGAATTTTTTTCCCTGAAAATGCAAATTTTCAGTAACAAGTCAAATAAGCATTTAAATTATATTTAAAAATTTAAAAATTACATTATGTAAAAATTACATTTAAACATTAAAAAATTACATTATCTGAAATTCTTGATAAAAATCTTGGAGGCCCATTTGTAAGGAGAAAGGGCTACCCCATAGTTGGGGAAAACCTGGACTCCCTAGACAGTAGTTCCACTATTACAATTACAATCAGTCACTATTGCAATGCAATTACAATCAATCACTGGCAAGTGCTATCTTGTTTTGTTTTTTTAATCCTGAGGCCCAGTCACATAGAAAGTCAATCTTATTCTAGGCCACTTGGGTCAAAATCTTTGGGGTAGCATAGAAGGACTCATATTAACAGAGATCAGTCAGAAAGAAAAAGACAGAAACCAGATGATCTCATTTATAGATGGGACATAGGGAAAACAAGCAAAAGGTCAAGAGGAAAAGTCAAAACAAGCTCACAACCAAACTAAAGCATACAGCTGGGAGAGATGGTAGAGGGGGCAGGGAGGGAAGTCAGGAAGGGGAGGAGCATGGAGGATTGGGATGATAATCCACTGGTGTTATGGTGGTGGGAGAATCCTGAGGAATATAAAGGTGTAAAATATAAACATAAATAAAATTAATAATAATAATAAAAGAATCTTTGGGGTGGGTTGGGCCCTGGCAGCCCCCAGGCACCTCCAAAGTACCTCACTAATGTAGGCCTCTTCCAATGTGTGTCACCTAGAGAGATTATTTTTATTCAATGATACCTGAACCCCACTTCAGGGGCACCCTGATTCCTCCACAAAGGCCCTGGTACCCTGGTTTGCCTGCTGTGCAGCTAGGACTGAGAATCTCTGACCTAAATTTGCTCCCGTTAAATCAGTACAAGTAAATGAGCCAACTCAAACTTTGTTGCTTCTATATCCTCTAATTTTCTACTTGCTAATTTCTTTAATCAATAATAGTAGGGTGAGGAGTGATAGGGGGCACTCCCCAACACCCCTCATTGTCTCCTGTTTTAAGATTGCAGATTTCAAGGAAGATATGCTAAAATGTGAGAATGGCCTTCATTAGAATTTCCTTTCAGAAAGATACAAGGGGAAGGAAGAAGTAAAACAGGTTTTTTTCTTGTAATGTGATAATTCAGTAGCTGTTCCTGGAAGGTGGAAAAACATAAAGAAGATATAAGGAGTATGAAACAAAGAAATGGGATTGATGGGAATTCAGATTCAGATTCAGGTTTGGTTTCTGTCATTTTGTAGGATGAAAATGTGAACCATGTGAGCTTGGCCATGTGGCCAAGGCCTGGGGCCTACAGCCTTTGGCTGACCCAGGCTAGCAGCATGTGTGCTAAAGGCAGCTAAGGAATTTACAGATTTGAACTCCATGTTGGAGTTTGTTTTGCAGAGTTTGACTTGTGTCTGGAAGAGACCATGCAAAAATTAGGCCTGAAAAGAAAGTGAACTTTGCTGGATCCGGTGCAATTTCTTTTACTACCTGAAAGAGGATGACAAGAGAAGATGGCATGGAGGAGCTGGAGCATGCCAAAAGAGCATGTCAAAGGAAGATGTCTTCGAGAATCTGGAGATGAACTCTGACTGGCTGATTTTGGTGAGATGATCAGGACTGAGAGACTGAGGATTTTTAGGCAATCTGGGAAAGGACTTTGGACAATGTTGAGAAAGGTTTTGGACAATGCTAATGTAATTGGAGTTTTACTTATATGTTTCTTCTGTAGTAATTAGTAAATCACTTTGTTAGAAATAAATTCGTCTGCACTCTGATAGTCTTACTTTGACTTGGGATTTTTGGTTGAAAAGGCTGGGGATGGTGGAAAGAACCCACAAAGTTTAAAAGAGGATAAATTGGGGCAAACTAAAGTTTAAATTGTGTTTCTAAGTTTTTCTTTTTAGATCTGAAAGAGGGGAAGAGAGCTGAGAGAAGCTGATAGCTGATTTTTGCATACCAATAGTAGGTGAACAGTGAAAATGCTAATGAACAGTTTGGAGCCTGCTTCCTAGGGAGAAGCAGACCTAGGTGTGTTTCTAGTTCAAGTCAAAAAGCCTTTTTTTTCCTTTTCACCCTATTTCAAGGAGGAGCCCCATTTCCCCCTTCTAATTTTTACATGTGAATCGAAATTGGTACTACCTCAAAGCTGTTTATGCCTGTACATTTATTCTTGTATTTCCTTTGGGGCAGCAATCTCACCAGAAAATTAACTCATGGATAACCAATGACTATCAGAAGTAGGGAGAAAGCAAGTAAAAAAACAGCAATAAATCAACAAGACCTGTTTATCTGAGACCTCTCAGTTCTTGGAAATGCATAGAACTTCCTCATTTGGCTTCTATGCCACTGACTTGCAGGACAGTTAACCAAGCAGGCAGGGGAAGGATAACCTTGATCATTTGAGGCAATCTTCAAGACAGGAGGTTGTACTTCTGGGAATGGAGAGAAAAACACATTCGTGTGTGGAAGATAGGGATTTGAGGTTGTTCATACCTGTGAGTAAAAGGAGTAACAGTTCACCTTTTAACAACATGGGCTTGACCTGCGCCCTCTACTTCTGTTGGATTTTTTTTTTTTTTTTTTTTTTTCAGTAAATGCAGTAAATGCCCTCCAAACTCCACTAGCTCCAAAACTGGTGGTGGGCAAGGAATACTGCTTGTGAATCCACCAAGAGAGAGGAGGGCTGTAAGGACTAAACCTCCTGGGGGCAAGGGTAAACTGCACTAAGGTTGCGGGGAAGTCAAGTTATATGTGGATTTCCAGCTGCGCAGAGCAGTTTCCTAATCCTGAATTACTCCAAGGTCAACCTGGAACTAGCCACCTGAACCTGTAGGAAAGAGAGGTAGTTCTTTGGCCAAGGCTGAAAAGCAGATAGCCAGGCCTGGGTCCAAAGCCAGGTGTCTGTGAATGCAAAGTTCCTTTTTTTTCTCCCAGGCTACTATGCCTTCGAATTGGAATTTGGGAAGTTTTTGAAAGGCAAATACGTTAATATTCCTGCAGCAGAACCTATTAATGTTTTTACCAAAAGAGTCAAAAACCTTTCCATTAGCCTTTTATCAATTCAGGCCAATATGTAATAACATATTAGGACTTTTGGAGATTTGTGAATTACAGATAAGAGATGGTGGAGATGAATGTCAAGGAAAGAACTGCACTTAGTAATGTACAATTACTGGGCAAACTTTTGGCAAAGCACTGGACTTGCATAAATCTCACAACAACTTCATGAAGTAAAAGCTGTTATTATGCTCATTCTCAAAGTCAAGAAATTGAGATATGGACATATTAGGCTCATACTTAAAATTACCTGACTAATGAGTTCATTCATTTGTTTATGTTATCAGGTAAAGGAAGGCTTTCTAACTTTATAACTCAAATCTCCTGCCTGCTTCTCGCAGGCAGATTCAAATCCTAACCTCCAGCAAGTAAATACCTTCACAGACTACCTTGCATTTTCACTGACTCCTTCCTTTTTGTTATGCAAATGCTAGCCAACTGCTTCTGTCAGCTCCCAGCCGGACTGCAGAGAAAAAAAATTAGAACTGCATTTTGAACTCACAGTTGTTTGGCCTCAAATGTAACTTTCACAACTCCTGCATTTTCACTGACTCCTTTCTTTTTGTTATGCAAATTATAGTGGCAGCTTTTCAGCTTCCTGCCCCAGAGACAGCAGGAAAAAAAAAAAAAACAACTTAAAAACTGCAGTTTACACCTTATTAGCCTGCCTCAATTTACCCTTTCAGCTCCTGCAGCCTAGACATTCAAACGTGTGGGTTCTATCCGCCATCCCCAGCCTTTTCACTGAAGTTCCAAGACTCTTAAAAGTGCAGACTAATTTTATTACTAATCAGAGTGAATTCCTATCCACTGCAGAAAGAAACATATAAGAAAAACTCTAATTACTCCAACATGTCCAAAATCTTTCTCAACATTGTCCAAAATCCTTCTCCCTGAATGTCTAAAACCCTCAAGTTTTTCAGTCCTGTTAACCTTACCACTTGTTCAATCCTTCAGAGTTCATTTACACATGCTCCAAGAGTAGACATTTTCCTTTGATGTGCTCCAGTTGGGTAGCACACCCTATCAGTTCCAGGTAGGCAGTCAAGAGCATAATGCTGTCTTCTCCTTGTCTTCCTCCAGGTAGTAGAAAGAAACACCATAGTACAGAAACCAGCAAAGTTCATTTTCTTCTCAGATCTGGCTTATACGACCTCTCCAGAAACATACAAGTCAAATTCAGCAAGACTAACTCTAACATGGAGTTCAAATCTCCAACCTCTTTAGCTTTCAGCAGGCACATTCAGCATTCAGCTTAAGCTATTAAAAGCCTAAGTTGCCAGACTGGGCAAAAGCCCAGGACCTGAGGCCCTTGAC
>PVHY01022260.1:0-22651 GCA_004024945.1 Uropsilus gracilis
AAAAAAAAAAAAAGAGCTCTTCATTGATTAGTACCTACCCGTAGACTTATACAACATGCCTGTCATGGTTCCAGCTGCTACTGTGTTGAGGTCATCTTCTGCACCTCGTGTTTTCTCAATGATGACACCAAATGCACTATATAGCAAAGCTACAGGGGAAATGGAACTGATCAGCAATGAAAAAGTAACTGAAACTCAGCATGGTAATTATAAATAAATAAATACAACAGAGATTACTCTATAAAGTACTAAAGATGTATTACGAAGGATCACTGAAATACTACAATAGTAAATAAAACCTGGAAATGAAACACCCATCAAGAGGGGACTGATCCAGAAAGGGACTTTCCATATAATGGAATACTATATATTCATTTAAAACCAAAGTAGGAAAAATTATATTTATTAGAATATAAAATAAACATGACTGAATATGCAAAGACAATTGGAAGCCTTACAAGAAATACTAATGTAGCTATTTATGTAAAGTATCACTGCAGGAGTCCCAGGAAGATTATTTTTATTTTTCTTCTATTTTATAATACTGTACTTCAGATTCAGAAACAAAACAAATGTATTTACACTATAAAAAATACGTAACTTAAAAAAATGTGGCTTGGTTCCAATACAGGTAACACTGTAATAATAGCATTACTCAGTTTTTTGGTTTTTTTTGAGACTAGGTCTCCCCATTTTTTGCCCATGGAACTGCAGGCTCATGTTTCCTGGGGTGCCACGGATTCATGCAATCCCCAGCCTCAGCTTCCCAGGTAGCTGAGATTACAGGCAAGCACCACCATGCCCAACTATATTTTGGGGACTAGGTCTCGCTGTGTTGCCCGGGGTGGAACTCGAAACGCGATCCCCAGACCCAGTCGTGACTCCATAAGCCGTTGTATACAGGCACTTGCCAGCATTATTCAGTTCTAATAAGACCTTCCTTTTTTCCTGTGTCTGTATAGATTCCCATCATACATGGGATTAATGCATGAATGCATTAATCCTTTTCTTTACTATTTCCAAAATTATAGCCATATTTAACCCTTCAGCATTAAACCAAGCTCAGTCTTACAACTCCCCAGTATTACAACAGTTTTTACACTGCTACCAAGGCTCTTCTTTTTGTTATAACTTCTTTAACTGAAAATGAACTTGAGCAGAAAATGGTGATAGACCATACTAAAAAGGGAACACACAGGTGACTGACACACCAGTTTTCCAGTACTTTCAATACTATAAGAGAGTCCAAGGCATAACAGGACAATTAATTGCTCTGGGTATATAAGCAATTAAACAAGGAAAAAGGAGATAAATATGTGTTGGGGTGGCAGTGATGCACATGAGCAACATATGAAAACAGCCATTGCACTAGAACTTTAAATTTGACACTTATTTCATGGTATGAAATGCACTGCTTCTCACAACAAGGTTAAGAGCATACCCAGTCACACAGGCACTTTCACTACCTTTTCAATGAAATGTCTGTATTTCCCCCTACTTAAGACTTTTAACTAAGTTACAAAGAAAACCTTGGACATTAGGGCGTAAGTGCCACAAATAGGTCTGCTATAAGTCATGAGTCATCAAAAGAGTCAATGTGGTCACAAGAAGTACTTAATTACCCCTTACTTAGAACTGCAAATATTTTCATTATCTACAAAGCCCTAATGCACCTCTGGCAATTAAGTCAGGTAAATCTACTCAGATAAACAGAATGCTGAACAGGCTATGAGGAAAACAGAACAAGAGGGTTGTATTAACCGGTCATGTCTAACTACAGGCCCATGAACCTTTCCAAACAAAGCAATTTACCTTGGACCTAAATTATCTGGACTTCATGTAGTTAACAAATGATTTTATTTGATGCCCTGCCCAAGTAGGAAAGTATACAGTACTTAAAAAGATCTAAAACAAGAAATGGTATCTAGAATAGTGCTTGCACCTGGGATTATTTTGTTTTGTAGCCCATTACTTAGGTCTTCCCTAAGTAATCTAACCTACTGACCAGAGTGAGTTTAAACATAAATAAATATTTTAATAAGAGTTTTCATTGACCGAACTGTTCATGATACACGCAGTTTTGTTTTATTTTGGCACTAATGATTATCAAGTGAGATCTCTACTTACCTAGAGAACCTAGAGTATTAGCCCAAAGTGCACCTTGCCTTGTCACCATATTCAAAATCCTACCAAGGCAGAAAGAAAAAAAAAACAGTTCTATTTAGAATCACTGGTTATCCTGCAAATTGAAGATCAACAATAGTAGCGGTTTTAAAGTGTCTAAACACAAAATCCTAAGTTTTTTAGTTTTAAGATTTATCTTAACACTGCCTCAGAATTTAATAAGGATAGCTTTTACTGTTTATAGGTATGACTGAAGGTTAGGTAAGAAGCTCTCACATTTTTGGACAGTAAGGAAATACCTCACTAGTAAATGTATGAAATACATGATATACATATCGAGGCTTTGAATGATAATTTGGAAAGTATTTTCTAACAATTGCAGATGCTGTTCTATCTTAAGAAAAAAAAGCCAATGTTATAGACATATAACCTTACAATTAAGTTTTTCCTTAGAGAGGGACATGAAGGAGTACATACTTAAAATTTTAAGTATGGACTGTTACAGAATACAAAACAGAATTAAAGTACTCA
This sequence comes from Uropsilus gracilis, assembly GCA_004024945.1. NCBI lineage: Eukaryota > Metazoa > Chordata > Mammalia > Eulipotyphla > Talpidae > Uropsilus > Uropsilus gracilis. The sequence goes on from PVHY01022260.1 coordinate 2,656, forward strand.
AATAGAAGGAAAAAAAAACTGTCTAAATAGAACACATTAAAAAAAACAAAAACAAAACAACAGTTTATGTCTGCTTCCAGACTAGAACTAAGCAGCCAAAATGAATGCTCAGCACACTCTCAAGGAAGCATAATTCTGCCTTACACCAGTACCAGATGCCACCAGAACAGTGACAGAGGCAACTGGAGGAAGAAGACAAGAAATTCCTCTTCCAGCAGTGTAACACCATCACAGGAATGGTTCTGTCCGGACAGCTGACTACTGCTGGAGATTAGGTACTCACCACAATAAACCATAAAATACTTCATTTAATTTAGCAGAGAAAACATCTAAATCAGTGCTCTATAACAAAATCTACATTACTGCTAAAAGATTGGTTAGAAAAAATAATTAGTAATTACAGGTTTCCAAAGTTCTCATTCCAGCACAACTGCTGCCACCTACTGGCTAACATGTAAGAAAGAAGTGAGTTTTAAAGTGCTCATAAATAAAACCAGGAGCCACTGGCTACTTCCACTCATAGAAGTATTAAGTAACGCAAAACTGTACGTTGTGTAGGGAATTATCAACAGGGACTGGTCATGTTCGTTTCTTAAGTAGGATGAAGATACAGAATACATGTACCTTCTGACTTTGAAATGTGCTAAAGTCAAAAGAAATTCAAGTCAACTGACAGTAGATGTAGTAATCACCTTCAAGCACTTATTTCTTCACTACCATGTCCCATGGTTCTACATGCCCCCAAACAAACCAAAAAATGGACTTATAATTCAACTATGTGAAAAATATGTCATGTATAGGACTGTAGGAATGGAACCAAGAAGTTAGGCTGTGTTATCATGAGTTGATTGAAGGATACTGATTCAAAAATCCTTTCAAGATTAGACTCAGTAACGTTATTCCTTAGTTTGAGGGGGGAGGAAATCAACCAAAAGTCTATCTATACCTATTTGTTTTCTCAGAGTGTGCCCAAAAAACCAACAAAGTGTAAGGTGTTACTCAAACATCACTATATCACATAGTTATGAGACTTACTGTACGTTTCTTGGCTTGGACCAGGCCATGTTCTGGGTTTCCTTCAATCCTAGTCGTAGACCATTGATTGCCCCAAATGCAGCCCCTAGTAAGTCATTCAAATAACATAGCTTTATATTCAAAATAACCCGTACTTTGGATTCCTTCCTATTTTTATTTAATAGAAAAAGATAAAACATGTAAACAGTGATATTTTGAAACCAAATCCTGTTTTTCATTTTAAGCACCCCACACTACATGAACTGAGGACACTTAAAGGAAAATTATTATGCCCACCTGTCATACAACATCCTCCAATGGTGAAGAAGGCCAGTTCAAATCTTCCTCGGGTTTTATTAGCTCCAGTTGGTAAAATAAACTCATCTGTATCCTAAAGGGATTATAACAAAAACCAAGTTCAGCTTCCCTCAAACTTAAAATGATTTTATATTATTCCAAGTAGTCTTCTCACAAAAAACTTCAAATTAACTAAACTCAAACACACTTAAAAACAAAACTTTACACAGTCATAGCAAACCTAAATTAAAACGAAAAATACAACAAATATAGTAAACTCATTAGTGAGTAGTGGAAGACTAAGGAATTTTTTTTCAATATAAGTTTGATGGATTATCTGTAATTTCCCATATTTAAATGATACATTTGAAATAACAGTGCAAAAGTTTAGGAAAGACAGAGAGAAAGGCAAACTGAAAGTCATGAGACATAACAGCTTATATAATAGTGCAGAAGGAGAAAATAATTTTCCTTCAGTCGCTACTATTTACTAAGTACTGTAAAGGCAAAGGATCACTTTAAAAATGAGCTGAGGAGCTGTAAAAATGCAACAGTTTGGGTCAGTTATGCAAGAGGCTTTTACCTTTATATTCAAAGGAATTTACTTTATTAACTAACTGGGAGCATACATTTCTTTCATGACCTTAACCACAGACTCTATTTCCAGTAAATTGTATACTCAAAATTTGATATGAACAACCTAAGATTCAAGAATCTTAGGTTGAAAAATGGTACTGTAAAAGTGCACTGATTGATTTTGCAACACAAAGACTTATGAGGAACACATTCAAACATTTTTGCCAACCTTTCCATTCAAAAATGGTTAAAATAAGTTCCCTAATGATAGCACACAGTCTTAGCAAAAAACATAAACAATTAAATATCCCTTTGACTTTGAACTGAACTCTGGCAAATGCATTTCTGATTAGGAAAATTAGCTCTGTAAAGACTTGACTTCTAGCTTGCACATAACATTCCACCAAAATTACACAAGTAAAAAAGCCAAACACATCTATTTTCATAACTCAAAAATAGTCTGTTAGGCAATAATAAGCAAAACTTGAAACAGATTTCATGACAGTTTTGTAAATTCTGGGTGCTTTACTATTTTTAAATGAACGACTTAGATTAAAATTGTGCTTACTGCTGGCTATTCTGCATTATTTAACTTCTTTATGAATTTTAGGATCAGCTAGTCTATTTCAGCAAATTTAGGTGAGATACTTATAAGGACTGTGCTTAATGTATGAGTCAATTTGGGAATCATTGTTATTTCAATCAAAATATTTCAATATTTTCAACAATATTAAGTCTCCTAAGATGTGGAATATCTTCCAACTGATTTGATTTTAAGATTTTTCAATACTTTTCCCATAGATTTCAAAGTACAACTCCTTATTTCTGTAGCAATGCATTTTATTCTACTTTCCTGTAGCTATTGGTATGGAATTATTTTTATTCTTTCATTTTTATACTGTCAACACAACAATGAGAAAGATTATGAAAACAATTCCATTTGCAACAGCATCAAAGAGAACAAAAAACTCAGGGAATGAAAGAAGGCTGTATGAAAATATAGCTGTATGAACTTCATACTTAAAACTGTTAAGATTTTAATACTACCCAAAGCAATCAATAGATTCAAACCCCTACCAAAATATCAAAAGAGCTTTTGCAGAAACAGAAAAACCCATCCTCTCAATGAACTCCAGACAGTGAAAATAATCTTGAAAGGACCCATGGAGGAGGATCATAGTACCTAATTTCATGACTTAATATAAAGTTATAGTAATCAACATAGTGTGTTATTGACATAAAGACAAACACACTAATGAACAGAATTGAGAGCCCAAAAAAATCTCCTTGTACATATGGTCTAATTATCTCAAAAAGAATGCCAAGACCATTATGGGGCGGGAATGGTGCTTTGAAAACTAGATAACTGTATAAAAAAAAGAGTAAAGTTGAATCCTTACCTAACACCATACAGAAAAATTCAAAAAATAGATTAAAGACTTACATATATCAGATTAAAACTATGAAATGCTTAGAAAATAAAGAACATAGGGGAAAAGTCCAGTAACATTGGATTTGGCTGTGATTTCTCGGTCATGACAAAAAGTACAGGTCAACAAAAGAAAAAGTAGAAAAATTCACCTTCATGAAAATTTAAAAATTTTATGCCTCAAGACAATATCAACAGAATAAAAAAAAATTGCAAGAAAATATTTACAAATCATATATTTGATAAAAGGGATAATAATCAGAATATATAGAGAAATCCTAAAACTCAATGACAGAAAACCAAAGAAACCTAATCAAAATAAATTAATAAATAAAGACGAAGGATCAGGTGGAATACACAGAAACAAAGCAAAGGGTCAGACAAAAAGCAAAACCTCACTCTAGAAATCTGACTGTAAAATTGAGGTTATTACCAGAGTGGAAACGGGAGGGAACAGGACAAAGGGGAGAAGGGACCTAGGGAAACAACTGCTTAGTGGTGAATGTGGTAATATACATCTGAATATGTGTGAACTTACACCTCTGAGTCATGTAAGATGCTGTAAACCAATGTTGCCTCAAAAAAAGGAAAAAAAGAAAAGAAAAATGGGAAGGGGTGAGACTACTAGAGATGGGTGAGCACAATGGACTATGGTGGAGAACTATGGTGAACTATGGTGGTGAAAGTGCTTGATGAGTGCTACCTGTGGGGATTTCTATCAAAACAGTAGGATATAAAACAAGGTACTTCAATAACAACAATAATAAACTAGTACTTTAAATGTACAAACAGGGAGGGACCCACCACTGCCCCTGCGCCACCACTCCGCCATCCCTGGGAGTCAACCCCTGCAGCCAGGTTCCTCAAGGAACCCACTCACCCTACCCACACCCAGGAGGTTACTGGCGCCACCCGGCGCAAATTACTCAAGTACAGAGCTACTTTCAACCTGGAAAACATGCCAATCAACATGCCGACCAACACAAGATCCATGGTTTCTCAATATGTAGAACAGGTTAGAAAGAAAAACACAGTAAGGAGAAAAACTTTAAACATGCAAGCAAGCCCTACAACATGTTAAATGCACTCCAACAATTAAGAGAATTAGGAAAAAAGGACAACAGTATGACAGAAGCATTTAATGCACTAAGGGAAGAAGTAGAAACACATAAAGAAAGCATCAATATGTATAGCCTAATCAATGAACTAAAGCATGAAAAAGAATCCCTAAAACTGAAATTGAAAGAGACTCAAGATTTAAAGGTTGCAATAGATGAGCTCAAAAATGCACAGAAAAGCCATGGCAGTAGAACAGATGAAATAGAGGAACGAATCAGTACACTTGAGGATACAGAAATAGAGAGGACAAAGAAAGAAAAAGAAACAAAGTAGGAGGACTAAAGACAAGCTCAGAGATATGTCAGATTCCTTAAAGAAAAGAAACATAAGAGTAATAGGAATCCCAGAAGGAGAGGAGTTATGGGAACTGAAAGACTTTTCAATATAATAGAGAACTTCCCAAATATGAAGAAAGAAATGAAAATAGACATACAGGAAGCCAAAAGGACACTAAACTACTTTAATGAAAGAAAAGCCACAGCGAGACACATCATCGTAAAACTTCCAAGAACCCAAGATAAGGAAAAAATGAGAATGGCTAGAGAAAAGAAACAGATAACCTACAAAGGAAAATCCATTAGACTGACCTCAGATTTTTCTGAAGAGACACTCCAGGCAAGGAGAGAATGGAGTCACATCTACAAAAAACTCCAAGAAAAAAATGTGCCAGCCAAGAATACTCTACCCTGCAAAGCTATCCTTCCTTTACGAAGGAAAAATTAGAACCTTCTCTAACAAGCAAAGTCTCCAGAAATTTGCTACCACTAAACCCCCACTCCAAGAAATTTTGCAGGAGGCCTCAAGATCAAAACCATAAGAAAAACAAATACAAGAAACAAAAACACAAAATAAACCCCAAATGACCACCAGGAAACCGTTAGAATCGCAAATATCAATAATCACCCTAAACATCAATGTCTAAACTCAACACTCAAAAGACAAAGAGTTGCAGACTGGATCAGAAAACAGAATCCAACATTCTGCTGCCTCCAAGAAACACACCTGATCACTAAGGATAAGCATAGACTGAAGGTGCAGGGCTGGAAAACTACACTACAAGCAAATGGCCCCCACAAGAAAGCAGGAGTTTGCTATTCTTGTATCAGACAGAGCAGACTTCAAATTAACAAGTGACAAAAGATAAAGATGGCCACTATATAATGGTTAAAGGGTCAATCCACCAAAAAGACATAACAATAGTCAACATATACGCACCTAATGAGGGAGCACCAAAATTCATAAAGCAACAACTAGTAGAACCGAAATAAAACATTGATGAGAACACATACGTGGTTGAGATTTTAACATGCCACTCTCAACAAAACAGCAACTACACAAAGAAACAAAAGCTTTAAAGGAAGAGCTAGACCAAATCGACTTAATAAATAAATATATACAGGACACTACACCCCCAAGGGAAAGAATACACTTTTTTTTCAAATGCACACGGTTCTTTCTCTAAAATCGATCATATATTAGGCCACAAGACAAACCTGAACAAATACACAAAGATTAAAATAATACCAACCTTTTTCTCCGATCATAAAGACATCAAATTAGAAATCAACAATGAAAAGAAAATAAGGAGAGTAAACACTACATGGAGACTGAACAACAGGCTCTGGAAGATCACTGGGTAAAAGAGGAAATCAAAGAAGAAATTAAAACCTACATGGAAGCAAACGGCTATGATGACACAACATTCCAAAATGTGTGGGACGCAGCAAAAGCTGTGCTATGGGGAAAGTTCACAGCAATACAGGCCCAAACAAAAAGAACTGAAACAGCCCAAAGAAATACTCTAATCTCCCAGCTTGAGGACTTAGGAAAAGAGCAACAAAAAAAAATCCAAAACCCTGCAGAAGACAAGAAATAACAAAGCAGAGATTAAAGAAATAGAAACCAAAAAGACCATCGAAAAGATAAACAAAACCAAAAGCTAGTTCTTTGAAAAAATAAATAAAATTGACAAACCCCTGGCAAGGCTTACAAAGAAGAGAGAAAACTCAAATAAACAGGATCATAAACAAAAAGGGAGATATTACAACAGACCCAGCAGAAATCCAAAAGATAGTTAGAGACTACTACAAACATCTATATGCAAACAAATACAGCAACCTGGAAGAGATGGACAAATTCCTGGAACAATACAGTCATCCAAAATTGAACAAAGAAATGGAAAACTTAAACAGGTCAATCACAAGCAGTGAAATTGAGACAGTAACCAGAACTCTCCCTAAAAACAAGAGCCCAGGTCCTGATGGTTTTGCAAATGAGTTCTACCAAACATTCAAAGAGGAACTAACACCGGTACTATTAAAACTCTTTCAAAAAGTTGAGAAAGAAGGAAAGCTATCAAATACCTTCAATGAAGCAAACATTACACTAATTCCAAAACCAAATAAAGATAGTGCAAAGAAAGAGAACTACAGACCAATCTCCCTAATGAACACAGATGCAAAAATTCTAAACAAAATCATGGCAAACCGAATCCAACATTGCATAAAAAGGATCATCCATCAAGACCAAGTGGGATTCATCCCAGGGGCACAAGGATGGTTCAACATTCGAAAATCAATCAATATAATCCACCACATCAACAAAGAGAAGAACAAAAATCATATGATCATATCAATAGATGCGGAAAAAGCATTCGATAAAGTTCAGCATCCTTTCATGATTAAAGCCCTGGAAAAAATTGATATAAAAGGAACATACCTGAACATAATAAAAGCTATATACGACAGACCAACAGCAAATATCCTCAATGGGGTAAAACTGAAACCATTCCAATTAAGGTCCGGAACCAGGCAATGCCCACTCTCTCCACTCCTTTTCAAGATAGTTCTGTAAGTCCTAGCTAGGGCAATAAGACAAGAGAAAGACATAAAAGGAATCCGAATAGGGAACAAAGAAATAAAGTTATCATTATACGTGGATGATATGATTCTCTATGTAGAGAACCCAGAAAAATTGACAGAAAAGCTGATTGAAATAATAAACTGATCTGGTAAGGTAGCTGGATACAAAATCAACACACAAAAATCAACAGCATTCCTATATGCAAAGAATCAATCAGAAGAAGAAGAAATTAGAAAAAACACCCTATTTACCATTGCACCAAAGAAAATCAAATACTTGGGAATTAACCTAACAAAAGATGTAAAAGACCTATACAAAGAAAACTATAAAACATTCTTAAAAGAAATAGAAGATGACATAAAAAAATGGAAAGACATTCCCTGTTCATGGATCAGAAAAATCAACATTATCAAAATGGCCATACTACCAAAGGCCATCTACAGATTCAATGCAATTCCAATAAAGATCCCAATGACTTATTTTTTAAAGAGAACAAAAATTACTGAAATTCATATGGAACAACAAAAGTCCCCAAACAGCCAAAAGCCTTTTGACAAACAGAAGACAGAACGGAGGTATTACTATTCCAGACTTCAAACTGTACTAGAAAGCCATAATACTTAAAACAGCATGGTACTAGTACAAAAACAGACAAACGGATCAGAATTGAATACCCAGAAATAAAACCACACATATATGGTCAAATAATCTTTGACAAAGAGGCAAAAAACATACCCTGGAACAAGGATAGTCTCTTCAGTAAATGGTGCTGGGAAAACTGGATCAAAACTTGTAAAAAAAAGTGGACCAGGACAACACCCTCACACCCTGTACAAAAATTAACTCAAAATGGATAAAGGACCTGGAAGTGAGACCTGCAACCATAAAATACATAGAAGAAAATCTGGGCAAAACCCTTCATGAATTTCACCTCAGAAATCCATTTGGGGAAACAACTACAGCTGGCAAAAAAATGAAGGAAAACAAACATCTGGGACTATGTAAAACTAAAAAGTTTCTGTTCAGCAAAAGAGACAATAAACAAAACAAAAAGAAACCCAACCAACTGGGAGAAAATTTTTGCCCTCCAGACAAGTGACAAGGATCTGATAACAAAGATCCACAAAGAGCTCCTACAGCTCAACAAAAACAAAGCAAAAAACCTACTCAAAAAATGGGAAGAACTAAAAAGACACTTCACCAAAGAGGAGATACAGATGGCTAATAGGCATATGTAAAAATGCTCCACATCACTAATAATTAGGGAAATGCAAATTAAAACCACACTGAGATACCATCTCACACCAGTAAGAAATGCCCATATAAATAAAACAGACAACAACAAATCTTGGTGCAGATGTGGGAAAAAAAAGGAACTCTCTTATACTGCTGGTAGGAGTGCAAACTGGTTCAGGCACTATGAAGACTGTGTGTGGAGGACCCTCAAACAATTGAAAGTGGACTTACCATTCGACCCAGCAATCCCACTACTAGGAATCTACCCAGAGAACATGAAAACATTAATTCAAAAGGACACAAGTACGCACATGTTCATCGCAGCCCTGTTTACAGTAAACAAACCAAATGCCCCAATACAGATGATTGGCTAAAAAAAATGTGGTACATATACACAATGGAATACTACGCATCCACCAAGGAAGACAAACACATGTCATTTGCAGCAACCTGGATGGACCTAGAAAGACTCATATTAGCAGAAATAAGTCAAAAAGAAAAAGAGAAGTACAGGATGGTCTCACTTATATGATGGATATAGGGAAAAACAAACAAGAAAAAATGAAAACAACCAATGGGACTGAACCATGGAGCGAGAGAGGAGGAGGGGGAAGAAGGTGGGGGAGGTAAACAGCACAAAAGATCAGGATAGTTAACAAATGTTAGTGAAGTGGGAAAGCCCCAGGATTAAAAAAAAAAAACACATTTACAGGTATTGAAGAGAACAATGGGCCAAACAACCAACAACTGAACATCAACTTAACCAACTAACAAATTGCAGAAAAATGGGAGATGGAGTGACTGGAGGGGGGAATACAGAGGGGGAATATGGAGGGAGGAGGAGGGATCAATTAATGCACAATTGAGACAAATCAATAAAATGAATCTAAAAAAATTAAAATAAATAAATAAATGTACAAACAAAATAACCTACAGTAAGTCACTACCTAATAAACATTAGCACAGTCATTAACAAAAAGCCCCAAAACCTTGTGCAGTTGGTAGAGATATAACATGATACAGCTGCCAGGGAAAACAGTATATCACTTCCTCATAAAATTAAAAATAGACTCACCATATGATCCAGCAATTCCATTTCTGGATATTTAACCAAAAGACTGAGAAGTGTCTGGTACAGATAGTTGTACATCAATGTTCACAATAGTATTCATAATAGCGAAAACATGGAAGTAAGTGTACATTCACAGATAAACAAAGTCTAGTATTATTCAATGGAATATTATCCAGTCTTAAAAAGGTAATTCTCACCCACACTATAATACAGATGAGCACACTATTCTAAATTTAAAAAGCCAGGCACAAAGAAACAAACGCTAAATAATTTCAATTATTTGAGGTACTTAAGAATATCCAACAAAATCAAAGAAAGCAAAAGTGTGGCTGTCACGAGGAAGGGGAGGGGAGAACCAGGAGTTATTGTTTAATGGGTATAGTTTTAGTTACTGGCGATTGGTAACAGCTATACAATATTATTAATATTTACCACCACTGAACTTAAAAAAGATTATGGTAATAAATTGTTATGTTTATTTCTCACAATATTAAAAAAATATATATTGCTATATAACAATATATATTAAATGTATAAAACAAACACAAGCTCCCAAACCATTCAAGAGAGTAGGCTAGTGTTGAGATGTGAGCCAAATCTCCACAGTTATGAGGAAAAAAGGTGGAGATGCCTCCAAAAATACACGCCACAGATCAAGTCAGCATAACTATTTGACATTTTTTTAAATGTTAAGCTAAAGTAATAAGCTAATAAAACTATAGAGTACTAGTCTTAATCTTACCTGCACAAGATAGCGTGGATCCACATTTAAATAAGGAGACAGAGGGTTCATACCAGTTACTACAGAAAAAAAGAAAGCATTATATATTACAACAAAATTTTAAGTTATTTCATTTAGAGTTACTTCTGATTGTTTTTATTCATGTGCTTTTCAACTTCCATTTGTAGGTCCAATGAATGTGAAATTTTCTCTCAATTTTCTATTTTATCCTTCCTGTTGGTAGATTTGGGGTTTCCCCCTATTTAGGGTCCTTAATCCTAAAACTAGGCCTTTAAATGGCGATCCAAGCTCTCCTATCAGGTAGATATTGGAAGATACATGAATTGACTATAATTTAGAGCACTTAAGAATAAGTGAAATGTTTTTGTTACTTGGCTCACTTAAGTAAAATGTAAATGCCACAAAAGGAGCAGTTCATCTTTTCATCTTTTTCTACCTGCTATAGTCCTGTACTCAGAAAATTTGTTGGTTCATTTTATGTTATCAATGAGTCATGTTCACACTAAATCTCTCAATTTACCTGTAAACCTTAATCAAATTAATGGAAACTGTTACATTAAGTAGTCCTATGCCCTGAAACTCAAGAGCCGTTTGTTTTATAAATTGTAAACTAGTTTATTTCTACTTTGCTACAAGAACACTTGACAACTATACAAATTGTAAATTAAGATTGAGAGAGAAATCTGGGCATGGTGGCACATGCCTGTAATCCCAGCCTACCTGGGAGGCTAAGGCTAGGGATCACTTGAGTCTGAAGGTTTGAGACTATCTTGGGGACCATAACGAGACCTAGTCTCTTAAAAAAAAGATTGACAGAGGACGTATCAATTTTATGAAAAAAATAATGTTTGGGGGTCATATAAATATTTTAAAGGAGCTGCTTAAAGTGAACAGTTACTCACAAGAGTTAACTCTGGGAGATAATTCTTGGATCTTCCCCATACAGGTTAGCACAACAAAAAAAAAAAAAAAAAAAAGGAAACTCTCAGCAGTCAAGACTTGAATTCAACTAATTTTGAAGACAGAAAAAACTAAGAAGAAAAATCAACTTCCTCACATTTTTAAACTTAACCATTTGGATTCTTTTGTATCTGTTGATTATTCACAAATCTATCTACTATCTATAACTCTGATTTTTTAAATCAACTAAAAGCTGTTCTACACCCATTATCTAGTTTGAATTGTATTACTTATCACCATTTTTACCACTACTATCCTATTCCAGCTACTAAACTCACTTGATGACAGTAAGTCAACTTAACTGTACTCCTTGGTGCTCAAGTCCCTACAAATCACTTTCTACATAGCAGTTAAAGCTATTTTTTTAAGTAAAGGGAAACAGCTTTAATACCTTCCCTTTATATCTGTAATTTAAATCCAAGTTTTTTACCAAGGCTTTAGAAAAATTTACCAATGGCTATCATTCCTTACTCTGACGTCATTAAGTCCTACTACTCCAACTTCTTTGACAGTTCTGTAGACACAGGGGTTACCAACTGCTCCTCAAACATGCCAAGTTTGTTTTTTAGTCTGAGTATCTGCAATTGCCATTTTCTTTAGAACACATGCCTCCCCCAGGCACTGTATTCAGGTCAGGTGAGGGCTCAAATGGCAACATCCAGACCCATCCTAAAATGGCTTCTTGTTTCCATCACCATCTTATGACCTTGTTTTAATGTCTTTACAGTACTTATCACCAAATGAAATGTTTTTACTTGCACTACTTGGCTCACTTAAGTAGGATGTAAATGGCACAAAAGGAGCAGTCATCTTTTTCTAAGTGCCATAATCCTGTAGCTAGAAAATTTGTTGGCTCATTGCAGGTGACCAATGAATGGGATTCACTCCTAGTTCTCTCAATTTACCTGTAAATCTTACTCAAATTAATGGAGGTGTTACCTTAAGGCAAGTAGTCTTAAGCCTCGAAACTCTAAAGTTTTAAAAACATACAAACTATGCTCTAGATTCAGTTATGACACAGGTAATAGAATAAATTGTGGGGTTTTTTCTTTTTGCTTCTTGAAAGTTAAGAACCTAGAGAAATAGGACTCTCAAAGTTTTGTAAAGAGCTTATCCATCACTAACTTCCTACTATCGTTAAGTTCAAGTTATATTCATCCACTTGAATACCCACTGTTACAAAGTCCCAAAGATTTGGAACTCACTGGACTGGTGAGCGGGCCTTGGCAGGGGTCATGCTTCTACACCTGCAATCCCTTCTATTTCCTACGCTAAAATTCTCACCTGGTTTCTTTCTTCACGTCTATATATGAAAAAACAAAACCTTTAAAAGTTCAGGTGACTTCTCACCTTCCCTAAGTGGTTTCTGGCTTGTCCCGATTCATACTTCTTTGTCTATTGGCATTATTATTGTGTGTTTTGCCCTGACCACTACTTTGCAGCTCGGAAAACGCGACCTTAACGTTATCCAAGGGTCCTTATTTGTAATGCATTTACTTGCATAGCTGGGCTCTCCTCTTAACCTAGGGTTAAAGACACGGTCCAACACACAAGGAAGGTGACGAAGGAAAGAAAAGGCACGAAGCTTCACTTTTGTGAAAGGAAGAAGAAAACACAAGGAAAGGTGTTCTATCTTAAAAGAAATTCCACACAGACATACTAAACCCCACCACCCGTACTGAAATCTGAACACCGTGGCTCGAAAAAGAATTGCACGTCTGTCGTAGTCGTAAAAACCAGTCAGCCCTGTTAGCAAGCTAGGCCCTATACTTACGAGGAACGCCGGCCAAATCCGCGTGAGAGTAACCCGCTCCGCCGGCTCCAAAGAAGCCGGCCAACCCCCCAGTGGTTTTGTTGCCGCTGCCCCCGCCGCCCTCCATAGTTTTGCAGCAAAGTGCCCGCGTGCTTTTCCCTGCCTCAGCCCGAGGTCGTCCGGTCGGCCGATAGGCCTCAGCAACAGCGGGAAGACCCGCGTTACCACTACCTCCTTCACACGCTGACCTTCCGGGCGCCAGCGCCCGCTAAGTCCCTCACTTCCGTTTTGCGACCTTGTACGCCCGGAAGCCGGAAGTGCCTCACGGCAGCTTTCCGGTGGTGGAAAAGTGAACGAAACCGTAGTCAAAGCGGCACAACCTGAGCCTGGTGGACTGTCTGTGGAAGAGGGAAAACAGGCGACTGACTAGGGCCTGGCTCGGGAGGCCAGCGGAGCAGCATCTGCAGAAGCAGGCAGCGACAAAGAGGGAATGGTGCCTGGAGGCGCCAAGAAGGAGGCGCAGTCCGTCCCCCTCAGGGTTAGTGAATGAGGCTCTCCTCCCGGGCCGGCCCGGGCACTGTGCGCTGCGGGTCCCAGCATGAGTGCGGGCCCTGGCTGTGAGCCCTGCACCAAGCGACCCCGCTGGGGCGCCGCTGCGACTTCGCCTGCCGCCTCGGACGCCCGGAGCTTCCCCAGCAGGCAGAGGCGCGTCCTCGACCCCAAGGACGCTTCCGTGCAGTTCAGGGTCCCACCGTCCTCATCAAGCTGCATCCCGGGGCGGGCGGGACCGCACCGAGGCAGCGCCACCTCGCTTGGTACGTGGGGAAATAAAGATCTTTGTACTTCACCTCGGCCCAAACCTTTTTCTAGTCTCCCAGAACCCAGGGACTCCCAGTCATCTCTTTCTGATCTTGTGTGCACTACGCTGAGGTTCCATTGTTGAGCTACCAGGGCTACTAGTGGAGTAATAGGGCCGCATATTCTCTATTGCGTTCATAGTTTGATAAACTCTGATGAGGAGTTACTCGCAGGGCGGGGAATGGCAGAATACTTGTTTGCTTTCCCGAGAAACTATATGAGGGCTAATTGTATGTGTGAAGCTTTGACCTCTAGATGTAAGGAAACCTACAAAAGAAGTCAACGTTTCTTAGATCAAATTCTGGGTGCAGAGCTATTAGTCATAATTGCTATTATACTTTTCTCTGGCATACAGTGTTAAACAGGAGTACCTAATACAGTCTGTGGGGTCAAAGATAATTTCTCAGAAAAGGAGATGCTTATTCTTAGGACTGGAGAGTGAGGAGGAATTAGCTATATGAAGAGATATAAGGAAGTTTCCTGGAATGCAGCTGATAATTACTGTCAACAGGGGGAGTAATGAGCCATCGGGTTGCAGAGAGGTGAACAAAGATCAGTTCATACTGGATCAGGGAATGCTAAGCATGTGAACTTTTTATCTGTAAGGGCAATGAGAAATCATTAAAGAATTTTCCACTAGGGAGTGACTTACAGGTGTATATACATGAGATCTATCTCTGTAAATGTGTATGTATAGCTTCCTTTTTTTTTTTTTTTTTTTTTTTTTTTTTTTTTTTTTTTGGTAAGATTTCTGTGACTGGTGTGTGGTCTCATGTAGATTAGATTGAAGGGGAGCAGAAGTGGAGAGCCAAGACTAGTTAAGGAATTTGTCTATGTGGGAGATAATGATGGTTTATACTTGTTTTAGGCAGCAGGAAAGAGAAGTGGATGGATTCAGGAGAGAATGGCATATGTAGGTTTGTACCTTACATATATATATACATATATTATGATATACATATATATACACACATTCACACCCTAAATATATATGTCATATATAAGATTTGTGAGTTCTTGGAATGAACATGAGAAATGATGCTATGGAAATAACTTTTTTTCTCAACGAACTTTAACCTAATAAAGAAACTTGAGAACACCAATATTTGAGTAGACTGAGGAGAAGCAACAAATAGCCACAGATAGGAAGAAAGTCTGTCTTTTGCGTCATGCGGGGCGGGGGGGGGCGCATTTTAAGAAAGATACAGTGGTCATCAGGGTCAGATGCCAGACAGAGGTCAAGCAGGCCACTGGCAAATGATTCACTTAATTTTCTCAGAACTTAGAGACAGTGGGGAACAGAGATAAACTAAATATTGAAGGATAAGTAAGATTTGTTGTATAAGGGAGGAAAGAATTATATAGTCAAAGGGAATAAAATGTGTAAAAGTTGGTAGACAAAAGTGCAGAATGACAAGTCAGATTAGACTGCTAAGAGAGACAAGGCTTTATCATGGACAAACTTGAATGCCATTTTTTAAGTACCTGGACTTCATTCTGTGGTTACTGGAGGGCCACTGTAAATCTCTTATGCAGGGGAATACCCTTTGGCTAGTGTTTTAGAAAAAATGATTTAGTAGATTTTGATTTTTCTGACTGCAACCCACAGTACAAATTTCACTTAGTATCTGGCGAGAAATATATTATCCTGGTAAAAATGCCAGATTTATAACAAATGTTTCATGAAATAATACCCTGGCTATATAGGATGCATTATTTTATTGTTAGTATTTTCTATATTGTTAGTATAACCAGTACTGCTGGTCATATGTTTGTAGAAGACTAGAATAGAGAAAGTTAAAACTTCAGAAAAAGAGACCAGTTGGAGGAAGCAAATACAGTTGTCCAGTAATGATGCCCTCTTTCTGTTGGTGTTGTTTTGAACATGGAGAAGAAGGATGGATTGAAGATTGAGGGTGTAGATTTAAGATTTGGTATGTTAATCTCAGAAGACTTGGTGAAGGAAAGTGGAGAGGAGGAGGTCAAGCAGGCCACTTGTTGCAGGCAGCAGGAAAGAGAAGTGGATGGATTCAGGAGAGAATGGCATATGTAGGTTTGTACCTTACATATATATATATATATATATACATATATTATGATATACATATATATATACACACATTCACACCCTAAATATGTATGTCATATATAAGATTTGTGAGTTCTTGGAATGAACATGAGAAATGTTTCTAACTTTTGTGGCAGGCTAATTTTTTGCTCCCATGAATTTCATGTGCATATAAAGGAGGAAGAGGTGATTGTAGGTAATGGAAGGCACTTGGTACTCATTGGTTGTATTTTCTGATTTTCTGCAGAACAGTAGCCAAATTAATACTTGGACTGTACTTCATGTGTTTAGTAAATGTTTTCCATATACTTTGCACAGGATACAAATTAAAATATTCAAGTTTGTGTCAGAAAGTATTTTTTCAAATTTTGGAACTTTTTTTTGGAACTTGGTATTTAATTTTTTTATATACAGTTATCGTAGGAGAAACAGGGAAAGGTATTTACTTTTAGATTTTGTGTTATTTTTCTTCCTGGGTTTATTTCTTGTATTGATTGAAATTTGCAAATAGGCAAAATTCAGCATGATAGTCATATTCTGATGGAGAATTTCTGATGGAAAAATGGCTTATCCAATTGTGGTGTTTTAAGAATTCTCCTTTTCTGCCTTTTTATTTGCCTAGAATTTCTCTCCACACTGGAGATGGTCCCTATGTAGGTCAATGGTTGACAGGTGGGAGACTGGGCTGGCTTGTCACCTATCCTCTTTATTACTCTTTCAGCCATTGTTTTATCAAAGACATCTTCAGACCCCTATCCTCATCTCAAAACTCCGGTTGCCCATTGCTCTTTGAGCTCATTACATCCTTCACACACTTTATCTTGCTACTGGAGAAAAAGACTTTTCTTGTGGTGATAAAGTTTTCCTTTGCAGGTGTATTTTACTACATTTTGTGCATTAATCATTTGTTTCTTGAGTAATGTTACTGGTAAAGTTTTATGTAAATAATATGACATCAGAATTAAGTTGAACTGTTGATCTTTGGAGAGAATATTTTCATTGAGTTTTTATTTTGTGAGAGAGGAGACTTAATACCTTCTCCCACTGAGCTACATAACCTTTGGAAGTAGGTACAGTGAACCTCATTTTATAGGCAAGAAAATAGTCAGAGAGGTGAAGACTAGTAAACTTGGGAAGCATCATTTTATGCTTATTTCAGAAACAAGGAGTAAATACTGAGAATCTTGTGGTTTGAGGGAAATCTTTGGAACCCTGAACTAGTGGTATTGGAATTAGGCCATCTTTTCTTTAGGGCTTGCAGGAAGACTGAGGAATGTTTTTTAGCAGGAAATAGATGGCTCTTTATTTTTTTGCCACTCCTCCTTCATCCCTTTCTCAGGCTTCAGGAAATATAATAGGAAGCATGAAGTTAGAATAAGAATATATTCTTTTTTTCTTTTTTTAAGGCTAGATCTCACTATGTTGCCCGGGGAACCCCTGCAGTCTCTCGTTGCCCAGGGTACCCCAGACTCAAGCAACCCCAGCCTCAGCCTCCCAGGTAGCTGGGATTACAGGTGCGCACCACCATGCCCAGGTATTTTTTGATATTGGGTCTTGCTATGTTGCCCTGGGCAGGTCTCAAACCCACGGACTCAAGCGATTCCCAGTCTCAGCCTCCTGTCCTAGGCTTGGGACTAAAGCCACGCACCACCACGGCGAGCTAGAATGAGAATATATTCTATGTCAGAGCTGTAGGAAAGACCTTTTTTCTTCAGCAGTATTAGGAAACTCTTTAGAGTCTTTTTTGAAATGATGGATGCAACTTATGTGTTTAGACTTGTCATCATAATACCGTACTTCGTGTGTTTTATAGGAACCTGATTATTGCATACCATTTAAATCTTACATTTATGAAAAAAGGTGTTTTAAATTCTGTACTGACTCAAAAATAAAATTTTTAGTTCATATCCTGGTTTATAATTTGAGGATTTTTTGGTACTTGCTGTATTTAATATGATGAAATAGATAAGATGAAACTATAGAAAATGTCTCAGAATCAAATAATTTTGATTGAGCTAACGTTTTCTCTGAAGCCAGATTTGCTGTAGAAGTAGTAATGGAATAAAATCATCATGAATATATATGTATATATACATATATTGTTTAATAGGAAATATCAAATATATAGTAATTTTTGTGATAGAAATTATTACAATGCTAATCAGATTTTTACTAGTTGGAATGTTAGTATTTTGTGGAAGGTATAAATTAAATGGCAGTGGAATAAGTAGTATGTATTTAGGACAACATCTGTTTTGCTTCTGTTACAGTGTTTGGGGAGACTTAGGTAAATTAGAATGACTATGTGAGTTAAGGTGTCCAGATTCTGGAATCACAAGTCTGAATGTGGCTTTTGATACTTAATTACTCAAGGTTATTCAAGAACCTCTGTGATGGTAGTGCTAGGTTTCTTTAACTGTATTTTCTGTTACTTACATTTAAAAAAAATTCTTTGTATTTTTTTGTCATTGGTGCCTTTGCTTATTATTTCCCATTATGTAATTATGTGTTTATTTTTCAAGATAGTAAATACTATGTATCAGATTATTTTTCTTAAAGTAGTCCTTTCCTGGGAAACACCTTAATTCCTTATTAGGTTCTACTTTAATACTAAAATATAATTAAGAACTGACATTTCCTGGGCATGTAGGAGATAGTGCTTTAAAGAATTTGTATAGGTTATTATTTAATTTAGACCTCATAATAGCCTCAGTAGAGGTACTGCTAATTTTTGTTTATATTTACATAAGATAGAGATATAACCCCCTCACACAATCACTTAGGAATTCAGTGGAAGAGCCAGAATTCAAATCAACATGATTTGATTCTAAAGCCTGTATTCTTATCTATTTTTAGGCCCCACTGACTGTTAGAGACTATTTACTACTTACTGTATGCCAAATGTTTTCTTATTTATGTTGCTGTTGTATCTTATTGGTTGAGTGTAGGAGTGATAATGTGTTTAGCACACAAGACTTATATTCATGTATATGCCATTATAGATATTTTCTTTTTGAAGGTACTTCAAAGACACCTTCTTTTTGAAGGTGTCTTCATTAATGTTTTGGGGTTTGTTTTTGTTTTCTTTTACAGTTTTCAAGCAAAAAACTATTACCAGTTGGATGGACACTAAAGGAATCAAGACAACTGAGTCAGAAAGGTATAGAAACATGCCTATATAAAGTAATAACGTAATATATGGATGTTTTATCTTGCTTCATGCTACTTTCTATTCCTGCTTTCCCATTTTCCTTTGTCTACATTTATTCACTCTTTCAGTGTATAGTTTTTTAGAGTGCCAAGGACTGTCCTATTATTATTATTTTTTTAGAGACGAGGTCTTGCCATGTTGGCTGCAGTAGTCTCAAACCCGCTGACTCAAGTGATCCCTAGCCTCAGCCTCCCAGATACCTGGGATTACAGGCATGTGCCACCACACCCAGCTATTTTTTGAGACTAGGTCTTGCTGTGTTGCCCCAGATAATCTCAAACTGCAGACTCAAGCGATCCCTGGCTTCAGCCTCCCAATGCTGGGATTATAGGCGTGCGCCACCGTGCTTGGCAGACTATCCTATTATTTAAGATACAGAGATGAATTGTTTTTGTCTTAAAATACTTATAGTGTCATTAGTGATTACAGACACAAAGACATATGGTGAGATAAATACAGCAGTAAAGGGATAAATGAAGTACAATGATGGTTATCATAGATAGATTGATACATCAGTCAACCTTTGCAGGAAAGGTTATGTAGGAAGTAAGTGAAGATTTATAATTATAAGGAGGTCATGTATTTAGCAGATACACAGTTGGGGAAAGAACATTTTAACTATAAGTGCAAAGACATAGAGTTATGAAAGAGCTGTATATTCAGGTAATTCCAAGTTGTATAATTATTGCTGTGAGAGTGTGGTTGGGTAAGTGATTTTTTTTTTTTAGTATCATGGGCTCTTTCTGTTGTATCTTAAGTTCTAGTGCCTTATTAGTTCTTTTTTTTTTTTTTTAAATTT
>PVHY01022261.1:0-22658 GCA_004024945.1 Uropsilus gracilis
GGTGGAGGGACTTCTGGCACTGCTAAACTGCCTTCTTTGCCACCCCCTCCCCCGCCCCGAAAAGATCCACTCTCCTGGGAGTCCTACTGAGAGTCCAGGGTCCTAGTCACTGGGAGCATCTGTTCTTGAGTCACTTAGCAGCTCCTGACACTAGCTGGGGGGTCCTGAGTCCTGAGGAGGCCGAGAGGGGTGTGGGGATGAAGAGAGAAGTCCTGTCCCTTAGTCCAGCACCCCTCTGGCTGTCTCGGCAGTGTAGTCCTCAGGTTCCCGGCAATGGGCTTTGAGGACTTACCCAGGGCTGGTGAGAACTGCCTGCACCCCTAGCCCACCCCTGCCGCTGGGCACTCCGCAGCCACAGCCTCTGTGCCAAAGGGAAGATTAACGGCCAAGGGGGGGGGGCAGGGATAGAGCCTTGCATTCTTGGACATGAAATTTCCATATGGAGAAAAGTGACCCAGTCCCTCTACATACTGCCTGACTGTTTTCCTTTTGTGGAGTGCGGTGAGGGTGCTGAGTAAAGAGGGAGATGCAGGAACCTGGGGAAGTTTCTGGGCCCCAGGGGTCAGGCAAGGACTTGTTGTTGGAATGAGTTTAGCAGCTGGGAAAACTCTCAGCTTGGACACCAGGGTTCCTGAGCTAGGATGGTAGCTATAAATAGAACCGGTGTGTAAGTATGTGTGCATGGGGGTGTATGCATTGGGGAGTGTGAATGCATGTATGTGCCTCTGTGTGTCTATATGTGTTTGCGTGTGCATCTGACTTGTGTGTTCCCCTGGGGCTGGAATTGGTAGGGATCTGCATGGATGGGCACCTGTGTCAGCAGGTCAATTAGTAAACTGCATACTTTCAAGCATGGGTATTTCTGTCCATGAGCATGGATGATCAGTGTGTGAGCATGGGCACGTATGGGGGTGAGAGTCTGAGTTGCCCTTGGGTGCTGTCTGTGAGCTGTGGGTTCCATGGAGGAAGAGATCATCACTGTGGGAAATGTCCTGTTTCAGAACCTTCAGCTGTGCCTTGACTTCTCTTGTTCCCCTAAAGAAAGGGGGTCCCCAGTTGAGACACAGGATCCCTGAGCAAGGTCAGGCTGAGTCTTGTCACCTCACTGCCATGGAAGGAAGGAGGGCAGGTGGTCTTCAGCCCTGCTGCACCTTGGAACAGGGTGGACCCTGCTGTCTGCCTGGGAGGTCCTGCTTGGGTGTGATTTGACCTTGACTTCTCAGGGAAACTTCTCAGGGTGGGTGCTCTCCCCCAACTCCCTTGAATACTCTTCCCCTCCACCCCTAGTAGCAGGTGTAAAACAATAGCAGTTGGGTGCAGAACTGGTTCTGTTTGGACAGAGGCAGTGGAGGAAATTGTCTTGGAGTTCAGTTGTCCAGGGGATCCCCCAAAAAAAGCACTCCCACCCATGTTCCCAGTCTAGGACTCGTTTAACCCCCCCATTCCTTTCCCCAGTTCTTGCTCCAGAGCAAGGCCTATTGCCACCCTATCACCCTGTGCCCATGAAGGGCAGCGTGGGAGTTGGGGGAGGGATAATGTGGTGGGAGGGAGCCCAGCCTGCTCCAGCTGCCACCGAGATGCTGGGAAGGGGGGGGGGCACTGGCTGTTTTCCAGCTGTCCCCACTCTGTCCCAGCCTCTAGCTTTCTCAGAAAGAACTCTCTGTTCTCCAGTATTCAAGACCGGAGAGGGGGACTTGTGGTTGGGGAGGGGGGAGGAGGAGGGGGTCCTTGCTTCCTCTCTTTCTTTCTTGCCTGGGCAGCTCGCTGGCCCCAAAGCTCCACAGGCTCCTGGCCTCAGAGTCTGAGATCCTTGCCAGGACAGGAGGAGGGGGAAGGGCAGTGTGTCCCAAGTCCTGCAGCCCGCTTGCAGGACACAGGGTGGAAGCTTAGAGCAGAGGTGCTGCACGGAGACGCTTAGCTCAGCTGCCATCCAACACGCCAACGTGTGTGGAGTGGAGGTGTTTTTTAACCATGCAGTCTAAGTCTAATCTCCACGAATTTTGTTTCGTGTCTGGTGTTCACAACTTCTCGGAGCTGTTTCTTTGCCCTTGGTGGCAACCCCTTCCTCTCTGGCTGCCAAGGCCCTTTTTTCCTGGAAGCTGGTGAGGGTCACATTGAAATGATCTGTCTGAGGTCTTGCCTGTGTCCCTTCGCTGTTCTCATCCACTTGTCAACCCCATTGCCTCCACCCTCCAAGGACAGAGCCTCAGTGTCCCCAAGATGGTTAGCTTTTAGGAAGCCACAAGTATACGTCATATGGAAGTAAATATTAGATCCATGCCTAACCTTTCTGGGAAGAGCACTCAGGGTGACCTCTTAAGTTGTCCCCTTAGATCATTAGTGTCCAGGGCACAATGGTGTCTACCTCTGTTTATCGCTAGGGCCACCTCTCTCACCCCCAGTTCTAATCTCACGGTCCGACTTCTCCTTGTCCTTGTGCTGAATTCGTGATCTCTCATATCCAGGCAGTGGCCACATTCCTGGGATGGCTCCGAACTCACTGATTGGGGAACAGTGCCTTACCCCAGAGCACAGGGGGCTTGAGACCAGTGAAACTACTGTGTGATTCTATCATGGGCACATCTGTCAAGCACATAGAATATAAACCACCAGCAGCGACGCTAATGTAAACTGTGGACTTGGGGTGGTTATGATGAGTCAGTGTAGGTTCATCAATTGTAGCAAATGCACCATCTGGTGGGGGTGTTGGTGGCAGTGTTGATGGTGCGGGTGTTGATGATGGGGGAGGCTGTGATGTGGGAGCAGGGGGCATGTGGGAACTTGTACTTTCTGCTCAGTTTTGCTGTGAATGTAAAACTGTTCTGAAGGAAAGATCTACTTTTTAAAACTGCATTATTCTGCAAAAGCAAGCAAACAAAAGGCAGCAAACTGCTTGGCTATAGATCTCACCCAGATACTTTATGGAAAAAGCACAGTACCCTACAGCATAGCTTATTCCTGAAAATCTAATCAGCTCTTAGGGCCCAGTGGAGAAATTGAGGTTCAGGGACAGAACGAAGCAGCCCCTCCCTGACCAGGATACACATCCCACTCTCTGAAGGAAGAGGGAGGACACTGTCTCCAGGCCTCCCACAGCCCCTCCTGTCCTGCCAGGGCAGCCTCTCCCCACAAGGAGAACTTCCTGCTCTCTTTCCCACACGTTCCTTGTGAGACCTGGAAACGTGGGTCCAGGAGACCAAGGGTTCAGCAAAAGAAGGGAGCCCAGGAGTTCAGGGGAGTCCAGTTAAACAGTCACTGATTTCACCAGAGCCTAGGAACTCCTGGACCCAAAAGTGACATGCATTCTGGTTTCAGACTTACTCTCACAGATAGTTTTTTTCTTTTTTCAGACAAATGGGACCAGCTCCCTTTTTGCTCAGTTGCATTTTGGGGCCTTGTGTCCTGCAAACTGCCTCTTGTTCAGCAGCCGGCAGCCACTAGCAGGATGGACAAGATTCCCAGTACACTGTGACCCTACTTCCTGGAATGCTCTAGCCCTACAGCTCTGGGCTTCTCAAAATCTGAGTCCTGCTGAGTCCATTTCTGTACCTCACAGCCAGAGCTGTGACTCCCAACTGCCCTCCAGACATATCCCTACCCAGACCCCTGATTCCCCAGACTTGTGGCCCTCTACCCCCCAAATTCATAACTGTCTCTCTTCCTCGGAGAGTAAAGTCGCCAGCCATAGTGTTGGGACAGACACTCTTACAGCACTGCCACTCCCCCAGTCACTCCAACCCTGTTCACTCCCTTCCAGAGTTCTGAATAGCTTGGGACGTAGCTTTTTAAGTTTGTTTGCTTTGCTTGAGCCTTATTTAGCAGCAGAGTTCTATCAACAAACAGAATCTTAGCAGAACTATAAAGCAACTCAGGGTGGGCTTATGAGTCCCCAGCCCCTCAGCCTCCCGCAAAGTGCAAGCAGAGAACTCATGGCTCTACCCAGAGCTTACAAACTCAGAGGTTGGGTCCCTGCCACCCTCCAACGCCCTTCCCTCCCCTGGACAACCACTGCCCCCATTCCTAGTGTCCCAGTTCACCGTTGTCCGGGGGGAAGAGACGCTCCAGCCTCTGTGCTCCCTGACCCTCTGGACACTCCCTTCCTCTTGCAGGCCGGCCGCGAGTACTCGCCTGCAGCCACCACTGCAGAGAATGGGGGTGGCAAGAAGAAGCAGAAAGAGAAAGAACTGGATGAGCTGAAGAAGGAGGTGGTCATGGTAAGACCCACAGCCTGCCCAGTGGCCATGAAAGGGCCTGAACTGGGAGAGCTGCCCCACAATCCAGTGCCCCACAATCTTACTCTTTGCCTCACCCTTGCACCATCCACCTCTCCCACCCCCAGTTCTCCTCATGCACTTTGTAGACACAGCCAGCCCCCTTCTCCAGAATAAAGTGACTCCCCTTTTCCAGGATGACCACAAGCTGTCCTTGGACGAGCTGGGCCGCAAATACCAAGTGGACTTGTCCAAGGTGAGCCGGAGTTCTGGGCAGGCACTGAAGAGGGGTGAGGAACCCACAGCCCCAGGGTGGAGGGATTTGGCAGCAGCAACACAACCCTTTTGTTGATGCTAAAGCCCAGGCATGACAGGCTGCTGGATGAGGCAGCACTACAGTCCAGACCCTGCCTCCCAGTCTGTAGCTCTTCATCTGTAGACCAGGAAGTCAGGACCCCAGGGAACACCCGGGCAGGGCTCCCCTCTGCTCTAAGCAGCCTCAGCAACACAGCCTCTCACAGAGCCAGCACACTGAGCCCCTCCTTCGCTGCGCCCACGCCTCTGCACTGGGTCTACTTTGTCAGCAGCCCCGCGCTGGGTGTCACACGTATGACTCCAGCCCTTATACCAGCCTGGGAGGAGGGGCTGCAGGCTGCCCATTAAGGTAAGAAGCCCCACGGAGGGGGAACAGCTTCCAAGGCCACGTCATGGTAAGGGACACAGTTGGCTGGCTAAGCCTGTCATTTTGAAAAGCAAATCATTAATCAAGGATCTGTGGGTGGAAACCACCTCCTGCAAGCCTTCCCCGACCACCCTCCTGAAATCCTCTGCCTCCTTCCTTCTTCTGACTTTAGTGCTGGAATAACCCTTTCACCATCTGGCCTGATCTCTATGATCATGTCACTGTACCAAATCACACCTTCTGCAGGTGGCAACTGGGGGAGTCTTGTCCACCCATCTCTGGGCGGCAGAGCTGACAGAGCACCAGGTGTACCCCAGGTTCCCGGTGCACATTTATGAAATAAGTGAGTGGACAGACAGAAAGGTGAATCAGAAGTAACCTCTGATGGTGTTCAACCTGCAGCAAGGAAGGCGCAGACTTAGGGCTGGCCCCCAAACTCAACCCACAACTACCAAGGGCTGAGGGCAGCTTTGGAGCCTCTTGTGGTGCTACATGGGGGAGGCCAAGGTGGGCATTTGGGCCCCTGGGGACTGAGGAACAGGCCAGGCCAGGCCTGCCGGGCAGAGTGACAGATGGTACCCAGAGCTGTGTAATGCTGAGGCCAGAAATACGGGGCTCCTCTTGGATGGCTGGGGAAGGGGGCTCAGGAGGAGGCTGGGAGGAGCCAAGCAAGCTATCTTCAGGCAGCCTTACCTAGGTTTCTTCTGGAGGAGCTGGTGGCCCAGCCAAAATGTATCTGAACCTTTGACAAGCTGAGACGGGACATAATCAAACTCTCTCCCACCCTCAGGGGCTCAACAGCCCACCTCCAGGCCACCTCCTCTACAGACCTCTCCCAGTGGCCCCTGCTTCTACACACAGAATCTTCTCTCTCTCTCTCTCCAGACATCTCCCCATACAAAGAAGTTGGGGGTGGGGTAGGACAGGCTGGATCTGGATGTGCCTCCCAACCTCCCCTTGCCTCCCCCAGGGCCTCACCAACCAGAGGGCCCAGGACATTCTAGCTCGAGATGGCCCCAACGCCCTCACTCCTCCCCCCACAACTCCAGAGTGGGTCAAGTTCTGCCGCCAGCTCTTCGGGGGCTTCTCCATCCTGCTGTGGATTGGGGCCATCCTCTGCTTCCTGGCCTACGGCATCCAGGCAGCTATGGAGGATGAGCCATCCAACGACAACGTGAGCCAGCGCGCCGGCCCGGGACCAGCCTGTGACTGCTTGTAGCTGCGAAGCTCCAGTGTGGCTGAGGGCAGGGGACAGCTCTCTAGGCTGAAAGGGTTGGGGCTTTCTGTAAATCTGTAAACACCCCACCGACACACACACAGGCGAAACTGCTTGTGAGTGAGACATCCTGTCTCCATTCTTTTATGTTTACATGCACTTGTCCCCTGGTCCCTGTAGAGAAACCCTAGTCAGGGATCTCCTTCAGACTGCCTCCCTAGTAGGTGGGAATTAGAAGGGTGAGTCTGGCGAATGCTTTCCTTTGCTAGTCACAGGCAGGTGACACTGGTTGCTTGGGCTAGTGGCAGCCCCCTCCAGGTTGAGAGAGAGCAGAGCTCTAACCCTGTCTCCTCCACAGCTGTACCTGGGTGTGGTACTGGCAGCTGTGGTCATCGTCACCGGCTGCTTCTCCTACTACCAGGAGGCCAAGAGCTCCAAGATCATGGACTCCTTCAAGAACATGGTGCCACAGGTAGCTGAAGGGCTGGGCACAAGGTTTCTGGGAGAGTCCAGCTCCCTTTCCCAGCTCTGTGTGCTCAGAAATGGGTCCTAAGCCAAGAAGTCATTCCCTTCCATCAGGATCTGGGTTTGTGGCTGAGGATGCAGGGTTTCTCCTCTGTGGGAGTTTGGCGGGGAGGTGGGGGTCAGCAGGAAATAGGGTAGCCATGAGCAGGCCCTGGGATCCTGTGACCTCCCCACAGCAAGCCCTCGTGGTACGTGAAGGAGAGAAGATGCAAATCAACGCTGAAGAGGTGGTGGTAGGAGACCTGGTGGAGGTGAAGGGGGGAGACCGCGTGCCCGCTGACCTCCGGATCATCTCCTCACATGGCTGTAAGGTAACGGGTGCAAAGAGCTACTGGCTGGGTCGGAGCAGGCTATCTAGATGGGCGGCAGTCCAGCCAGAGGTTAGAGAATGGGAGACTCCAGCCCGAATATCCGCCTCAGCCCCACACTCCCAGCCAGACCTGTTTCACATATGGTGCAGATCTGCTTCGTGTGCCAGGAGGGCCAGACAGGCGGGTTTCTTTGATACACACCTTACAGCAACCACAGACTGAGTACCGGTGATGTGTCAGCGCTAATATACATGCACAGAGGCTGTCAGATTTGACTCTGCAGGAGGGTATAATCATGCAAGGCTGCAGCGTGTGGCCACGCAGGTTTTGCGGGACTGCCCTAAGTGACCACTGTCACAGACAGCAAGGCTGGTGACGCCCCTGTCGTTGTGCGATGCGGAGATTCTGGCTACAGTCCCATTTTACAGACCAGCCAAAGGAGGCTCTGTTGGTTGGGTAACAAGCCCAAGGTCACATAAGAAGTCAGTAAGAGCCAGGTTTCCAGTCAGAGCAGGGACAATAGCTCAGTAATGCTATAAATATGTGATGAGGGCAAGTGTAATTTTGGGTCAGGGAGACTGAGTGTGGTCAGAGCAGGAGACAGCTGCGTGGTCTCCTGGGCGTCTGCCTGCCTCATGGCCACACCCTTTCCTCCTCAGGTGGATAACTCGTCCCTAACAGGCGAGTCCGAGCCCCAGACCCGCTCCCCGGAGTTCACCCATGAAAACCCCCTGGAGACCCGCAACATCTGCTTCTTCTCCACCAACTGCGTGGAAGGTGAAGTGCAACCTCACCCAGCACCAGGCAGGGGAGTGGGCCCCTAACACCCAGACAGGAGTGGGGGCGTGTTTACTGTTTCCCAAGAGCTCTGTCAGAGGAGGAGGGAGTTAAGTAATTCCAAGCCTGAATATTACTGAATAGGCCCCTCAAATAGCAGGGTGTTGGCTGGGGGAGGCCAACTCCATGGAAAAGTCACTTCTCTGGGAGGGCATTTCCATTCTGCTCACCCCGACACTGAATATTCCAAAGTCTTCGGATATTGGTTCAGGCAATGCATGAGCACTCAAACTGCACATGCGTGAGCACACAAACTCGTGAACACACATACACAGACCCAACCCAGCCTCGATGCTGGACTCTGGTCTACGATGCTTCCATCTTTCCAGACTCTGGGGCCGTGCACCCCTCTCTCACCCATGCTTTAACCAAGCTGCGGCCAGTGGAGCACTCCTCTAGTCTCATTTGGGTCTGTGCTGACTGGTCCTTCCCTCATAAGTTGCCTCCCATGGCCCCCCACCCATCTTCTAGTTCTGAAATAGCTGCCACCAGATGGTAGGGGGTCCTACAAAAAGCCACTGTGCCTCTGGTGGTCATGCCCAGGAGCCAGGAGGGGCTGGTGTGGGGAAACTGGGAGACAAAGTCCAGGACTTTTGAATGTGGCCCAGGGCGCCTGTGTCTGCCTCCTGGCCCTCCTCCTCCTTCCTCTTAGGTGGACTGTGTTCTCTGGGCTTTCCCTCCTTCAGCAAATTGGAATCACAATGAGAGTCACACACATTACATTTCCTAAATTTTTAATGTAGAGATTCTGGAATTTGCTCTGCATTTCCCACAACTGGTAAAGATGCCTGGTAAAGTATTTGCATAGCTTATTCTGAATTGGCATTGGAGAGAGAAGAGGAAATGAACGGACATAACCTTTGTTTAGAGCCTACAATGTGCCAAGCATGAGTCTAGCTGTATCACAGGGTTCACTCGTTTAATACAAAACAGTCTCTAGTAGGACTCCACCCCGAATTTCAACTCAGGCTTGGCTGCTCTGGCTCATATACCCGGCCGGTTCCCCCTTCAGGGTCAATGATTACCTAGTTCTCCCACAGAGACTCACACCTAAGGCTGGGGAAGAAAATATCAAGACGTCTAAGAACATCCATAATAAGTGCTTTCTTGTGTTTGTAATATACTTTAAGGTGGTAGCAAGTATGACATTGATTTTACTGAAATACTGCAGGCAGTATTTTTATTTTGTTTATTGACCCTTCTCAGTTTGAATTGAGTTTATTTGCGAGGTTTTCCAGGTCCAACTACAAGAGACCATTAGCTGCTGTCACATCAAATCTGGGTTTGATACTCTGTGCAGGTGGGGTTGGTGGGGGTGGGGAGTGAGGGAGAGTCTGGTAAAGGTAAAGAATTACCTGTGGTAGCTTCTTTTCCCAGGAAGAAGGAAGTTAGCCTCAGTCCCAGGCCCCAAACACACCCAGTCTGGTGTCCCCTCTGTGTTGCAGGCACTGCCAGGGGGATCGTGATTGCCACAGGTGACCGGACTGTGATGGGCCGCATTGCCACCCTGGCCTCAGGCTTGGAGGTGGGCCGGACACCCATTGCCATGGAGATTGAGCACTTCATCCAGCTCATCACAGGCGTGGCCGTCTTCCTGGGTGTCTCCTTCTTCGTACTTTCTCTCATCCTGGGCTACAGCTGGCTAGAGGCGGTCATCTTCCTCATTGGCATCATCGTGGCCAATGTGCCCGAGGGGTTGCTGGCCACTGTCACTGTGAGTGGCCAGGTTGAGGAACCTGCATCCCTTTCCTCAAAAGTGACAGAGGCACATTACTGTATAGCAAGCCTTTCACTTCCAGCCCCTAAATCACATATCACACACTCAAGAGTAATGTGTGGCTCTGGGTGTGAGCCCGAATCCTCCAGTGGGCCATGCCCAGCACGCACTCTCTCTTGGGGCTCGCCTGGTAGCCTTCCTTGTCACCATGGGCTGTTCACCCCTCAGTCTGGGACTATTTCCGGAGTCTATCCTGTGAAGGCTCTCAAGGGCCGCCAGTGACTAATTAGCAAATCCAATGACCTTTTCCTGGCTGCCATCCTTAACCCTGCAGCTGAAATGGATACTGTTGTCCCCTCCTAAATTCTTTCCTTGGTTGCCATGATGTGTCCTTCTCCTGTCTCTCCCCTCTCCTGCCTCCTGCAATGTCCCCCACCCCTCCACCCCCCCTCCTGTTTTCAGCTGCAGCTTCCAACTCTTCCCCTTCCCCCTAACTGAGTATCCTGGGTCCCAGTGCCCTTCTTGGTAGGACGCACACAATATTTTCAATCTCCACTTCACATCTCACCTAAACATACACCCTTGATCTCAGTTCAACACTCACATGGAGCACATTCAGGTCCCATGTGTGCTTCTGTGGGACCGATGGAGGGAGGAGGAATAGAGCCAGAGTTTCGATAAGGTCATGGATGTCCCCAGCCCAGACTAGGTCTTGCATTCTCCCCTCTCTGCAGGTGTGTCTGACACTGACCGCCAAGCGCATGGCACGCAAGAACTGCCTGGTGAAGAATCTGGAGGCAGTGGAGACACTGGGCTCTACGTCCACCATCTGCTCAGACAAGACAGGCACCCTCACCCAGAACCGCATGACTGTCGCCCACATGTGGTTTGACAACCAGATCCACGAGGCTGATACCACCGAAGACCAGTCTGGTGATTGGGCGCTCGGGTTCAGAGGGGACTGCAGGGATCCAGGGTGAATGGAGGGCTCTAAGGTGAGCCAGCTGGGTTCTCCATCTCCTTCCAGGGGCCACTTTTGATAAGCGCTCCCCGACGTGGACAGCCCTGTCCCGCATTGCTGGTCTCTGCAACCGTGCTGTCTTCAAAGCGGGACAGGAGAACATCTCTGTTTCCAAGGTAAGGTGGGGTGCCTGCATGCCTGCTTATCTGGCCAATGCCTGGCTTCCCTGCTGAAACCTGTGGGGTTTGGGGCCCCTCCCTGACCTCCCCTTTGGTGCCCTGTTCCCTCGGCCCCACTGTGACACTGATCCCTTCTGGCAGCGGGACACAGCTGGTGATGCCTCCGAGTCAGCTCTGCTCAAGTGCATCGAGCTGTCTTGTGGCTCCGTGAGGAAGATGAGGGAAAGGAATCCCAAGGTGGCGGAGATCCCCTTCAACTCCACCAACAAGTACCAGGTCTGGGGGCTGCTGGGATGAGGAAACTGCCAGGACCAAAAATGAAGGGGCCATGGCCAATAGGAGAAAAGGGGGCATTTGAGGGGTCTGCTCCTTCACATTGCCTCATCCTAGGGCAATTTCGTGACCAGGTCTGGACACAACCACCACCTCATGCTGGATCTTCAATGCCCACAACAGTCTGTCACCCCTGGGGCTCTTCTCTCCGGGGTGCCTCATCCAGTCCCCAGTCCCTTCCTTCCATCCTGTTCAATTGAACCACTTCTTGGGAACTCCTCAAGGTGTTCCTCAGTCAGTGGGGACTGTTAGATGCTGAGTGGGCAGTCCTGTGTTCTGTATAAGCTATGGAGTGTGTGTGTGTGTGTGTGTTGGAGCTTACCTTGTGTCAACAATCATTCATGCGTTGGGACCCATTTTCATGAGAACCATTGCCTAACTAAGCTCTGCTCTGTCGTGGGTCCATGCTGGATAACAGTACCTTGGGCCTCCCTCTAACTGCTGCCCTCTGTTCAGTTGTCCATCCACGAGCGAGAAGACAGCCCCCAGAGCCACGTGCTGGTGATGAAGGGGGCCCCGGAGCGCATCCTGGACCGCTGTTCCACCATCCTGGTGCAGGGCAAGGAAATCCCTCTGGACAAGGAGATGCAAGATGCCTTTCAGAACGCTTACATGGAGCTGGGAGGACTGGGGGAACGTGTGTTGGGTGAGGACACAGATGGGCGCAGAGCTGAGAGGGAGTCCCAGCCTCGGTGCTCCCCTGGGATCCAGGCAGCCTCCTGCAACTTTCATACCTTTCTTCTGACCCCTGCAGGATTCTGCCAATTGAATCTACCCTCTGGGAAGTTTCCTCGGGGCTTCAAGTTTGACACAGATGAGCTGAACTTTCCCACCGAGAAGCTGTGTTTCGTGGGGCTCATGTCCATGATTGACCCTCCCCGGGCAGCCGTGCCTGATGCTGTGGGCAAGTGCCGGAGTGCAGGCATCAAGGTACTATTGCCCCCTGCTTCCCTCCACCCTCTCCCCCAAATGCTCAGGGTCAGAGGATTGCACAGGCTGGGGTCCCTCTCCTGCTGAATAGGCCGTGAGGTTGTTCCTCATCAGAGAAGACCCAGCCCACCTGGGTATCCTCTCCGTCTGCTCTGCTCAGTGACCCACTCCTACCCTCATCTCCTCTCCAGCACACCTCCTCCATTCCAGCGGTTGGTAGTTGGTCTGGTCTCTATCTTGGAAATTAGTGTGTCTTATCCTTCTGTCTACTGTCCACTCCATGCCCATTCGGAGTAGGATTGGCAGACTCTGGTCTGCACCCATTCACTCTCCATGGCCACATGGTTTGACTCTAGGCCTCAGCCCACACATTTCACCCAGGTTCTCAGGTTCACTCGCAATTGCCTCTCAGTGACTACGCCCTCCTCTGGGCTCCCTTTGTTCTTCACAATCTATTGTTTTTCAGTTACATGCCAGACACCATGCAGTACTGGGCGTCCACAACATAAGTCCCTTCCCTCTTGGCATTTACGTTCTGTTTCCAACATGCTCTCCCACTTCCCCTTCCACACACATGCATGCACTGACTCCTGACAGGCTGAGCCATCTCCTCCAGGGTTGGGGAATGCTTACCATGGCTGAGAATCCTCAAATAATATAAACAGTGCATGGTCCCATAAACCTGGGTACAAACTAGGCTCTGCTCTATGCACCCACCAGTCCTGTATGAGCTCAGGTACTCTAGGCAGCAGCGGAGGGAAACTGAGGCAGGGTACTCTGCCCAAGGCTACACAGCTAGCTCATGGCACAGGCAGAGTTTGAGCAACAGAGAGAGAGCAACCTCACAAGAGGTCTTGGGTGTGTGACTTCTGAGTCCCCCTGTCTCTCAGGTGGGCACGTTAGCTCCACTGAAAGTTAAACCAGCTAAGACTCTGTAGGTCAGCAGCTTTCCCAAAACAAAAGTACTCATAGAGGTGCATGGAGTTTGTGAGGAGGATCCCCCATGTTGAGCCTGTGCTCCCCTGCCCAGGCTGCCCTTGCTAACAGCATAGCTATTATAGGGGACACCCAGGGAGACACCCCAGGAGCAGCTAATGCAACCTCAGAGGACCGAACTGTTTTACAGCAGCCTGATATTTGATCTGCCGCTTAGGTTAGAGATATTTTGTCTGGCAGTGAGAGACGTCATGTCAGGAGTGGGGACAGTGTGTACCCGGTATGGTTGGCTCAGGGGGTGTGGGTGCCATGGGGGAGGTGGCAGAGGAGCCCTGGGGATTGGGCCAGGGCAGAGGGACAGATTTTGCTTATGTGCCAGACATGGGTTTATCCCATGTCCCCAGAGAGCCACAGGGGTCTCAGGGCAGGCATGACTTTCCAAAGACTTCTTAGTAGAGGAGGAACTAGATTTGGAAAAGAACCAAGGTCAGGAGACAGGGCAGGAGAAGGCCGTAAATTCAGATAGGGGTGGTAAATGGGTGGCAAGGAGTCATTCAAGAGATGGTGGTCAGCTTGGACTTGGGAGGTAAGAGAGACAAGGAATAGGAAGGAATGGCTGGGAGTGAGCCTCTGAGGCCAGATAGCAGAGTGGGCGGGCAGGGTGGTGGGAGTCAGATTAGGGTCCGGGGAGGGGACAGAAAATGATTAGGGTTCAACCTTGACCTCAAGTTCAGAGTGGGTATAAAATCCAACAGAAGCCCTCCAGGGATGCTGGGATGTGATTACACTTCAGAGAGAGACAGAGTCCGGAAAGGACCTGGGTCTCCTTAGCACATGAGTGCGAATTAAAGACACATAAGTGCATTTCACTATGTGCCCAAGGAGGGTGCAACCCTGGGCACACTCACATTGGGAACTAGAGGAGGGAGAGGAGTGGGAGGAGGAGAGTGGTCAGGCACAGCCAAGAATATCAGTCATTGCATAGTGCCAGTCACTCTTCTGACCAGAGGAGGAATCATCCTCACCTGTGCCAAGATCAGTGAGCAGCAGTTACCTTATGGCCCACCAGCTGGTGAAGGTCAGTGTTTAGACTCAGGTCCACCATAAGTCTAAACCCACTTCTTCTAGTGGGCTTGACTCTTGTGGAGGAGAGTGGGAAAAGCATGAGGCGATAGCAACCAGCAATGAAGGAGCCCCCAAAGACGAAGGAGGAGAAAGAAGGGTGTCAAGGAGAGGGGTGAGCAGTGCTGAGGCCTTGAGGAGCTGAGGGGATGAAGTCTGCAATGGTGTGTTTGTTTTATTATTGGGTAACCCATGTGACCTTCAGGGATCAATTTCAGTGGCATGTGGGAGGAGGGTTGGTACGAGGCTCCCTTCACAGAATCTGTGGGGTTTGTCCTGCAAATCCACACATACAAATGCAGCCTTAACCTGACTCTGGTCGCCTGCATCTAACAGCTTTTTGATTACCAAACACGCTCCCCATTCAACTCTGTTCACTCCGCAACCACAATCTTGGACATGGCTATGGACAGACAGGGTGAGGATGTCAGAGGCAGAAGAGCTGGTGGTGGTGAGCAGGGGCCAGGGAGGAAGGACTGCCCCCTCTCAGCTTCCTCTGAGAGTTACATTGCCTGCCACAAGCATATCAGATACTTAGAAGATGATGTCCAAGTTCTGGCTCCCTTGACCTTGAGTCGATCATGGGCTCCTTCCAAGCCTTTATTTCCTCACTGGTAGAATGAGGCTCAGGGTCTTCACAGCTCTGACAGCTTGGGCCTATGAAATGCAAACCCTTCACAGTCTCTGAGGTTTCTCTTCCAATGGATACCTGTTAGCCTGTTACTCTGTCACAGAGGCCGCGTTCCTTCTAAACAACTATGTCTGATGCCCTGACACAACTTGTCTTCCGGATACCCACCCAAGCACACGTACACACACACACACATTCTTTCTTGTGCACATACATGTCTAAACACACACATGCATACATGCACACATAGTGCACATAGACACACAGTTCCATCATTTTGGCTGGAATAGATCAGCCTCACCATCTAGTAGTCTGGCTTTTTCTGACTTTGGGAAAAGAAAAAGGACACCTTCTTACTGCTTTCCTTTTCATTTCTCCTTCTTACTAGGTGATCATGGTGACTGGGGACCATCCTATCACAGCCAAGGCCATTGCCAAAGGTGTGGGTATCATCTCTGAGGGCAATGAGACAGTGGAGGACATTGCAGCCCGGCTCAATATTCCTGTCAGCCAGGTGAACCCCAGGTGAGGCCTCTGTAGGACTTCTGTCCCCAGTCACCCCATCCTCTACTCTAGACCACTGTGTGTTCCCTGGACATCTGACCCCATTTATGGGACCTTTTCGACCTTACCTTTGGTCCGCCACCCCAAGTATATGTTCAGGGTGTGCAGTTAAGGGCTTCTCTAGATTAAGGGTGCCTCTGGGTACGTCCAGCTGGGATAATGCTTCATTCCTGGATCGGGCAAACCCTCTTCATGGACAGGTAGGACAAACCGCTCTCTGAGCATCATGGGAAAGGAAGACTGGGACCCTGGGGACTCTGACTTGGCCCCCAGCAGGAGAGGTGTTGGGCCAGGTCCCAGCACAGCATCCCTGCCCCCTGCAGAGAGGCCAAGGCGTGCGTGGTGCATGGCGGTGACCTGAAAGACATGAACTCGGAGCAGTTGGACGAGATCCTCCGCAACCACACAGAGATCGTGTTTGCCCGAACCTCCCCACAGCAGAAGCTCATCATCGTGGAGGGCTGTCAGCGGCAGGTGAGCAGGGCTGATGGACACAGGATGGGTCCAGAGCAAGCGCCAGATGAATGAATGGGCAGAGCCTCCCTCCATTCTCCTGTTCCCGGAACCCTCTCCCCAGGGAGCCATTGTGGCAGTGACCGGCGATGGTGTGAACGACTCCCCCGCGCTGAAGAAGGCTGACATAGGCATTGCCATGGGCATCTCAGGCTCTGACGTCTCCAAGCAGGCGGCCGACATGATCCTACTGGACGACAACTTCGCCTCCATTGTCACAGGCGTGGAGGAGGGTGAGGAGACACAAGGGCTGGGCTACCCCAGGATGCCTGGTACCCAAGCATCTGCTTCTAGGGCCCTTTCCTAGTTAGAGTGGATCAGGGGTCCTCAGCCTCCTCTGCATCCCTTGCATACACTCTCCTCCCTTAGGAGGACAGGCAGCCATGCCTTGGGCATGGGGTGGGAGAGGGCCCTCTAATCTCCCTGATGCCCCCAGAACCTCCCCACAGGCCGCCTCATCTTCGACAACCTGAAGAAGTCCATTGCATACACACTGACCAGCAACATCCCTGAGATCACCCCCTTCCTGCTCTTCATCATCGCCAACATCCCCCTGCCTCTGGGCACTGTGACCATCCTCTGCATCGACCTGGGCACAGACATGGTGAGGCTGGCGAGCAGCAAGAGCTAGACCATGGTGTGGTCACAGCGGACAAGAGGACAGGGTGCTCTGGGTGGACAGAGGGATGCACTGGGTAGCGACCAGGTCTTGGTGGCCAAAGATACAACAGATTCAGACCTGGATGATGCCAATAGCAGTTGTCAAATTGTGTCAGAGATTCCTCCTTGCTGGTGTCTCCCTTCAAAGCCCACCATCCCCATGCCCACTGCTCGCAGGTCCCTGCCATCTCCTTGGCCTATGAGGCAGCTGAGAGTGACATCATGAAGCGGCAGCCTCGGAACCCTCAGACGGACAAGCTGGTGAACGAGCGGCTCATCAGCATGGCCTACGGGCAGATTGGTGAGTGGTCCTCTCAGCTTTGGGGGAGGAGCCCTCAGGTTCCAGGATGAGGAACCCTAGGAGGCAGGGACCATTACTTCTTCACAGGGGTGGGGGACACCCCTGCAGCTCCCTTCTCAGACTAGACCTTGCCTTTGGCCCTCCCCCACAGGGATGATCCAGGCTCTGGGCGGCTTCTTTACCTACTTCGTCATCCTGGCTGAAAATGGCTTCCTACCCTCACGGCTGCTGGGCATCCGCCTGGACTGGGATGACCGGTCCACCAATGACCTGGAGGACAGCTATGGACAGGAGTGGGTGGGTGGGGGTTTTGTGGGATAGGGTGGGTCCACCAATGTCCTGAAGGACTACTGTAGACGGAAGTAGGTGGGTGGTCTGTGTGTCTGTGGACTAGGGTACACTTTGGCCTTGTCCTCTCCTCACTCACTCTTCCCCTGCTCCCCCAGACCTACGAGCAGCGGAAGGTGGTAGAGTTCACATGCCACACGGCATTCTTTGCCAGCATCGTGGTTGTGCAATGGGCTGACCTCATCATCTGCAAGACTCGCCGCAACTCTGTCTTCCAGCAGGGCATGAAGTGAGCACCCCCACAGGCACCACCCAACCTCTGGGTTGGGTCCTTTTTCCTTCTCTTCCCCCCTCCCTCCTTCCCTCCCTCCTTTCTTTCTTCACTTCCTTCTTCCTTCCCTTCCTCCCTTCTTCCCTCCAACTCTAATGACAGCACCCCATCCTTTGCCCAGCCCCAAACCCAGGGTCACCTGAGCCCTTACGCCAGTAGACAGCTCTCCCTTTCTCTGTGGTGATGCTGCTGTACTTGGGACTGATGCTCAGGGTCAGGTTCAAATTTGTCTTATGTATGAGATACTAGGTCACTGCAGACTGTACGACCTCACATAGTTTCACATAGCTCCTTATCTTCTACACACGTTCCTCAAGTAAGTTCCTTCACAAGTAAGGGCTGAGGACAAGGAATATGAAAAGCTAAACCCTGGTGCAGTTAGTAACCTTTAAGATTCTAGGAGAGGAAGGTGAGCTATCTATCAGGTAAATAAAATAAACTCAGAGAAGGAGATTCCAGTAAGGTAAAGCACTGGCAGGGAAGAGGCAACAGGAAGAGAACAAAGGGCAGAGTCCAAGGTACTGGGTTCAGTTCTAGACCAAGGACACACTGTGCAGGTAATGATACTGGCAGGCAGAAAAGAATCAGCTGACACGAGGATATGACACAGTCACATCAAGATTATAGCCAGGGCAGCCAGGTCTCACACCCATCTCCCTTTTGGCCCCTAGCACTCAAGAGGTGCTGTCTGCATTATTTAAAATGCTTATGGAATCACACACTTCTGTGGGAAGGTTCCATGCTTACTAAAGTCTTGGTCATAAGCCAAGTAAAAGTCTCAGAAGGTAGCAAAATGGCATGCTAATCCGCACTTCTATTTAGATATCTGTGTATTTCTAGTTAATTTTTCTACTTTGGGATTTATTAAACATTAGTTTACAACACAAGGTAAGTTTCAGGTTAGTTCACTTTCAATGGGGAAACACATTCCTTCTTACTAGCAATGCAGTTTAAGAGATAACAATTCATGAAACATGGCCTTTCTATAAGAAAGCTAGAAGGGATGTCCTCAGGAGAGGTTTGGGAACTGCTGTCTGAGCCACAAAGAGGTGCAGAGGCTTGGGTCATGAAAGATGGGACAGCAAACACTTCTGAGTTCTAGAGTTTTCCAGGTGTTACCTCTCACTATCTCCTCAGCAGTCCTTCAGTGAAGGTAAAACCTGCATTTCACAGAGAAGGAACAAGAGAAGTTAAGAGCCACTACTTGCAACCAAAAGCTAGCAGGTGGCAGAGCTGGGCTAGACTGTCTGACGCCAGAAACTGCCAGAGCCCTGTCTGTGCAGCTTTTCTGTGCTGATGGGTGAACACACAGAAGCACTTACTACCTGGCAAGGCTTCCCTTCGTTGAGGACTGGCATTTTCTTTATTGAGTCTCTATGATGAAACACCATCCAGAGTGATAATGTATAATGCACACATGGACTGAGCTGGAAGACTTCTGGAGCCCCTTGCTGGGGAGACCAGATTTTGGGGCTACCTGTCTGTATAGAGCAAGACTGTGGCCTTTGTTCCTGGGTCCGGAGGAAGCCTGTGTGGTACAGACTCTCCAGCACAGAGCACAGCACCCCACATGCACCAAACATGCACCCAACAGACTCTCCAGCACAGAGTACAGCACCCAACATGCACC
Organism: Uropsilus gracilis; assembly: GCA_004024945.1. Lineage (NCBI taxonomy): Eukaryota > Metazoa > Chordata > Mammalia > Eulipotyphla > Talpidae > Uropsilus > Uropsilus gracilis. The sequence goes on from PVHY01022261.1 coordinate 18,879, forward strand.
AAATGAGTGTACATGGGCACAGCGGCCTGGGCCAGACAGAAGATCATCTTTGGTCCCGTAAAGTATGAGCCAAGGGTGTTAAAGGGGACTTGGGAAGCTGCCCTTTACAGCCTCCCCTCAAATTGCTTCACTCCTCATCCTGTCTCAGGAACTCCCAGGCCTCTGCCTCCTGACTCCCTTTCGATACTACCTGCCCCTCCTCCCTCTGCCTTTCCAGAAACAAGATTCTGATTTTTGGGCTGCTGGAGGAGACCGCGCTGGCTGCTTTCCTGTCCTACTGCCCAGGCATGGGTGTGGCCCTGCGCATGTACCCGCTCAAGTGAGTGTCTCCACAGGGTGGGGGTCTGCCACCAGAGCCAGGTTCTGCAAGTTCTTCGTGTGACCTGGACCAGGTCCACCTCTGAGTTCCAGCACTGTCCTGTTTCTTTCAGGGTCACGTGGTGGTTCTGCGCCTTCCCCTACAGCCTCCTCATCTTCATCTATGATGAAGTGCGAAAGCTCATTCTGCGGCGATATCCAGGAGGTAAGCTCTCCCCAGCCTGCTCCCCCCCCATCACGTGCACCCCCACAGATGGCTTTCCCCTAGCTTCCAGGCTCCAAACCCCACTCAATCCAATGTGGAATCCCTGTTTCTTTTTGGATCCCATTCCTTTGTGCCCTCAAAGCCTAGTGTCCAGGTCCTCGGAGCCTCAACTCCTGTGCACCTTCCTCTTGGCCCTCTCTTCTCAGTTCTAAGTTCCACCTGACCCACGCCTAGTCCCTGAGCCCACCTGTCTGTGCCACCCCCATGAAGCACATCAGAGCCAGAGGACCCTGCCAGGTTGTTTGGTCCCTCCTGTGGGTCTTACAGATGAGGAGGGGAAAGGACAAAATCTGTGTTCGGGGTCATTAAGCAAGAAGAGTAGAGCTGGCACTAGAACCCAGGACCGCTGACTCCCAGGCAGCCGCCAACAATATTTTTTTCCCTAAACATTTTTGATCACTTACCTGAGGTTGAAAGCGGATGACCTACAAACCAGGTGTGGTCCATTGTTGTTGCTGGGCTTAACCTGCAACAGTAAAGGGCCAGTGTGTCTTTTCCACTGGCCCCATATCTAAAATGTGGGGGTTTTATGTATCATTGGCATTCCTGAATCCTGAAAAGCCCAAGAGCAGCCACACATCTGCCCACATTGGAGCTGCCCTCCCAGGCTCCACTTGTTCCATGAACGCCTTGCAGATATTTCCCACATTCAGGCCTGTCACCACTGTGCTAAAGGCTCTCTCCCACAAATGTAACTCCCCTACTCCTTCCCATGATCCCGCTTTCACCTGGCTTCCACCAGACCTCTTGTACTTAGCCTTAACCATCAAGCCCTTAGGAGATTTGTCTTTTGCTTCTTTTGGAATTCTGGCTGAAACCCCCACCTCTAATCTCTCTGACAGGCTGGGTGGAGAAGGAGACTTACTACTGAAAACAATGGAGAGAAGAACCAGGCTCGGCAAAGATGGGGTGCCCAGGAGATGTTGCGGGGATGGTGATGGGAGGGGTAGAAAACATTGGGGTGATATTGGGGGGAGGATATGGGGAGAGAGAATGAGGCAACATGAGTGACTAAATGGACAGTGGGGGGAAAAGCTGCCACGTAGACAGCTCTGAACCCTCAGATCCCACCTCACATCAGGATACCCTCCTGTTCCACCCTTCTCCACTGTGCTATCCATCTTCTCTGAGGAACTAAGGGTCATCCGGGCCTTTCCTACCCCCACACCTCCACCCTGCCTCCCACTAGGAGATCAATATGCAAAGACAGGGATGGTCTAAACCAGGAAGGAACCACAGATAACCAAGGTGCCCTACTCCAACTCACCCCACTCCCCACCTTGACCCTTCATTTGCTTCCCACCTGACTCTGTCACCTTTCCTCAGACCTAGAAGTCACCATGGTTTCTCCTGGGGCATGCTCAGCCTGAGGTCTGAGGCCTGAAGGAAAGCTCCTGGAGACACCTCTTATCTCCCAGGCAAGGCTAGGTAGACAGCTAGAGCACAGTGAGGGTGCAGGTGGCAGGTCAAGGTGTGGGTGTATTAGAGGAGGGAAAAGAAGGGAAAGACAGGGAAGGAGAGAGAGTACCAGTGGCTGTACACAAGATGTGCCAAGCCTCCAGCTGGATGAATGGGCTCCAATGCTGCACCCCGCTCTTTGAGCCTCCCTGTCAAAAAATTCAAATCCCATTCAAATAGGCACAGAGGGAGGCGAAAGGGAGGCGACCTGGGAGGTTCTCTGGGATGTAAACCTTGTGCCACGCAAGTCCTCACTGACCCTGGTTCGTGGTCTGTTGTCTCATGTGGCCCAGGGGTCACAGGTGCTCCAGCTCTACCCCATACTTGGCATTGAGGCCATCCTGACTTAATGTTGGAATGCCAAGTCCCCAAAGTGCCATGTGCTCCAAGAAGGACAACCGCAGCTCATCTCCTGCTCACCTTCACACCTCCCTCTATACCAAGGAACCACTATCATTCTCAGTTCAGCCCAGCCAAGGCTGAATCAGGATGGGGAAGTTCCCAGAACTGACCTATCTCCAGGGAGATGTGGGATCCTATGAGGTCATAACTGTGGTCCACACCTCAGGAGGAAAGGGAAAGCATCAGGAAACCTGCCTTTGCCCTCTAGACAGCAGCGCTGCTTCCCCAAGAAATCTATACTGACTCTCTTTGGTCTGCTTTCCTTGATTTGGGAGTTGTTTTCAGGACCCTCCCTTCCTCCTCCACTCTCAACACACTTGCCCTGTAGATTGCTCTGCCCATGTTGCACCTGGCTTAGAAGATTTGGGGCATGTGCTACAGAGACCCCTAGATCAACCAAGCATCAGAAAGATGCCCAAGAAAAACAAGCCTTCAGGCAAGAAGGAAGGAAGCACAAAGACAACACTAGTTCAGAGCCACTCACACCTCCCAGTGCTGTTACTTCATTACACTAGAATTGTACAGCATCAGAAATACCTGAAATTAAGTGAGTCATTGCCTTGGGCTTGGAAAACTAAATGGGAAACCATAGTTACTTGGACCTGGTTAATTTGAGATTTGTTGACTGTGGACAAAAGTTTATCTTTGCACAATCAGTAAGAATGGCATTTCTCTAGTAAATTAAGAACACATTGCTAGGGATGGCATACCTAGTCTACCTAAAACAATGCTTTGCAGGTGCATTAAGAATATTCATTTAGGAGTAGCAAATGCATGTGCTAATTATCATCTACTCGTGTCTTTGTTAAAGAAATATTGGCAAGACCTTTACATGGTGACTTTTTGTAAAACATTAGTTTGAGGCATTACATGTGTTCTTGAAAATAATAAAGTTGTGTTTCTTTGTGAAACAGAATCCCTTCCATAATTCAGATTTCTATACTTAATATGCACATCTCCCAAAGTGTGATGTGGAGATGTGTGCGATGGCAGGACGTGGCAAGCGAGTGAGCAATGAAGAGAGGGTCAGTTTAGTGTGAGAAGTGAAGATGAACCTCTGACTCTGGCAGAAATTCTTTCCAATGAGCTTCCTTTTTTATCTACAGAATAGGAAATGTGATGATTCACCAGAGACAGCTGACAAGTCAAATATTCATAACACTAAGAATGCAACAAAAGCCGGGCACGGTGGCTTGTGCCTGTAAGCTTCAGCCTATGAAGCGGCCGGGGCTAGAGATCGCTGTTCGAGTCCCGCCTGGGGCCCGTAGCGAGACCTAGTTCCAAAAAAAATAGCTAGGCGTGGTGGGGCGTGCCTGTAATCCCAGCTACCTGGGAAG